>SZYD01000608.1:0-162871 GCA_009363875.1 Mikania micrantha
TCTTGATTGTCGTTATACTAGGCTGTTAAAAAAATAAATCAACAATATTTGATTTGTTTTTTTCCTTTTGGAATTAATCGGTTATATCCTGTCCAACTAGATTTTAGTTTCCAATGGATTCTCGCCCCACACCGGAGTCAAAAGCTGTGTGCTTATAAAAGTTGATTTCAGTCACCACGCAAACGGTTTGCTTCGATGTCTTTTTTACAATATTTGGCCGGATAATTCGTCGATCAGATCTTCCTTTATATATCATTAATATTATTTATATGTTGCTTCAAACTCCTGGATCTAATATAAACAATCAGCATAAAATTATTAAAAAAAAAATCCATGTAGATTTCTATGATAATTTTTTAGATCTGTTAAAACTAGATCTATGATGTTCGATAAAATCGATGAGTTTGATGATGAACTATTGCACTGAATTGAGGACAAATTATGCAAACCTACATTGTAACCACATGAAATTGTGCACAAGCTACACTGTAACCACATGAAATCAACTCACTAATACAGAGTTATTCGAGACGCTAGTGGCTAACATATTAAGATCTAAAGTGTAATCAGAGTAGATGCAGCACCAACCGTATCCTGATCGGCCGGTGAAACCATCGGCGATGTCAACGGTCGTAACGGCCTGAGACATCGGATGCTAGGCGAGATGCAATCGCGGAGTGGTACATGATGTCATGGAAGTTAGCCGTTTCAATCGTCTTCATCCGCATCTGTTTTGCTTTTTCCTCCGTGAAGCATCCTGGAGCAAATCGCGATCTAGCGTTATCTGGATCTACGTTTTCGGTAACCGATCCGTCAGTTGCGGTGGCCGGGTTGTTAATGTAGTCTGGATCTGATGAGACGCCGAAGATCGGAGTCCACCACTTGCCAGAGGAAAATGCCGACGGTGGCTTGATCCGGCTAATCCGGTTACCGGAGGAGGCCGTGGAGATGATGGTGATGGGCTGGAAACAAGTGGAGAGTGAAGTCGCCATTGATGATGTTAAAAAGCAATTGATGGAGAAGGATAGAGAAAAAGGGTATATAAGGATGTTGAGTGGTATGGATAAGGATGTACATGTCACATGTGGCGCCACGCGCTGAGTAAGAAAAAAAAAAAAGGAAAAACCCCACCCGAATCAGCGGCATTTTTGAATATTGAACAAAGCCCTAACAGAACCCGTTGAGGTCGATTACGGCATGTGTAGTGGTAAAATACTCATCACTTTACGTATATGTCACATAAACAACTAACATTATCATGTTCTCATCACTTCACATTATTATCACATGTGGTATTATCTGTTCATCATCAAGCCCTCATCACCCCTCCTTTTTCCTCCTTTCTTCTCCTTCATGTCGTGACCATCCTCACGTATTGCCCCGATCACGCTCCTGTGTAGTGTGGAAAGGGCACCATGAAGACGTGACTCATGTCCCTCAGTCCCTCACGCCCCACTCATTGCCACTACACATAGACTTAGGCATATGTTTAGAACTATTTCAGCACACGATGTAAGATACGTTCATACGTTATTGTGGAATTGAATGGGGTCGGTCATAGCCGGCTTCTAGAGGTGCTAGGTACAACTAATTTAACTTTCTTTTAATATTTAATATAATTAATCTATTTTTTATTTAACTTTTTACGTTTTGATGTGGTTTAGTGTTTTAGGACATATTGACAATTGTTGCAACCGTTTTTGTCTACGTTTTGACACGCATGATGGTGACATCGCCTTTGTGATCGAGTGATTATATTGGCAAAACGGTATAACTATTTTTTTTATAGAATTTTAATTGAAAAGTATTGTGAGACGCAATTTTTTTCCTTTTCTATTTTTTCACTATAGTTTATAAATTTTTTGTGCATTATATTTTAAGATTATACAACAGAGTGACGACATTCATCTTATTTAGATTTTAATATTTGAGGTCATGTTTTATTATGTTTAAATGCAACGTCTCTAGTAAACTCTAATTTATCAAACAATCAAAAAATATTTCTTAGCACAAGACTTTCTTGCTCAGTTTGTATGGAAATATATCAAACTTTATACTGCTAACCCTTCATGCCTTTTTTTATATATATTTGAGTCATATGTGTTTAAAAACGCATGTATGACTCCGAAGAGATACAACTTACTTAAGATAAGCAAACTAAAAACAATATGTCAAATCAATATCTTATTAAAAATTCGAATATTGATATACAATCCATGCCATCTATATATCATGTTTAAGTCAAATTAATCATATCTTACACATTTAACTTTTACTCGTACATATTTATTAATATTAAAAAATACATTAAGTCAATGTTATTAATACATTGGTACTAATAAGCTTGCCCTTATTAATCTTATTATACATCTCACTACCAAGGTATATAATTCCATCTCAGCCTTGATAAAATTTACCATAATGATTATTATTTCATGATAAAATTCACCTTAAAAAATCAAAAATATCTATACTTTATACTTCAACAAGACCCTCAATGTCTCTATTTCAAAAACTTTAAAGTTATGAGAATACTTCAAAAATCTATACGTGTGAAAAAAATAATAAAAATATTTATGAGAAAGATAAAAATAAAAATGAGATTATTTAGTTAAATGACAGAAAAAAATGCTATAATCTACTATATTACTTCAAATTGTAAAAAAAAAAAGCAAATGAAAGTTATTTACATAAAAAGGTAGAAGTTATTTACATAAAACAAAAACCCAAAATCAAGCAAGCAACAAAAGCAGTAGCGTCTATTTATTTTGAAGGGTAAGTGACAACATAGACTCAAAATTAGACGTATAAAGGTAGAACAAAATGCATGTATGTTTGCATGCATATATGTTTCTAGTTGACAATCAACCAACCTCTAATTACTCCTTGTTAACTTTCAAATCCTCCAACTTCGTGCCAATTTCATCACTTGTCGTGGGCTTGTTTGGCCCATTTAGAACAGGGCTTTCTTTCTCCTTTGTATCCAAAACCTTTGTCTGCCATATTCTTATGGTTCCATCTTCTGACCCGGATGCATATGATTCACCCCCAGGTGAGAACCTCACACAATGGACCGGACCATGGTGACCCTTGTTGCATCCTACAACAATATCCACATACATCATCACATGCGCATGTGCTTAGTAGAGGTGACAAATTCAACTTGTTTACTAATAACAGGTCTAACTCAAAATAACTGGTTAAAATTCAGTAGATTGAATGGATTAAACATGTTGCATATAACCTAGGAAGCACAAAAACGTCCAGGGTAGTGCCATACCCGTTTCGGAATCATTTTGGAAGCGGAAACGCCGGGGAAACTCCGGGGAAACGTCTCAACATACCGGAAACGTTTCGGCATACGATTCCTTGCCGTTTCTCGGCCGTTTCGAATAAATTTATTTAAAAACCTTCCAAATTCTAAAACCACGTTAACCTTCACGTACTATTCATACTATGAACATAAAAATATGGGAAATTTAGCACTTTTGGAGGTTTTTGGAAGTTGTCGATTTCTCACTAGATGAACCGGAATTTGAAAATAATTTGAGTATTGATAATGAATTATCTTTGGGAAATTTTGTACCTTTGGAATTTAAACTTTACATCAATATATATCTACTTTAGAATTTATTTAATGTATTTTTTTTATATATATATTTTTTTATTGCCGTACCAGTATCTTGAATTTTTGAATTTTGGCGTTTCTCGTTTCTATATCGTACCCGTACCAGTGCTACCTAGCATATAACTTCTCCCACATAGTGTATAACAAAAAGACTCGAAACTATTTTTGTAATAATAATGATTTAGCATCAATCTGTAGCATACCTGGCAAAATGGGCGGATTGGGCTGGGTTGGGTAACGGGTCAAAATAGGTGCGGTTTAGGATGGGTGCGGGTCAAGACGGGTTTTAAGCAAAATCCGTTTGGGTTTAAACGGGTCGTTTTAAAAAAAAATCAATTTCACTCAAGTTAAAAAGAGTTGTAACTAAACAAATACTTTATGTGAATAATTTTTAATGATTTTCTCATTCAACATATTATTAAACATTCTTACCCATTAAAATCCATTATGTTCACATGGATTTTAAGTTGCACATCTTGACCCGCTTTGTGTTGAGGTGTTACCCATCTCAACCCATACTATTTCATAATGTTACCCATTTCAACCCAAAATGCAATAATTGTTTACCCATTTCTATCCATTTATCTTGCTATGGGTCAAGATTGATAGGTATAGTCCGTAAGGTTTTTTGATTGTCTAGCAAGAAAACAAAATAAAGAGTTTTGTCATTTTGGTACATCATTTGATAAAAGGGTTATGATATAGCACATTCTGGTTAAAACTATTAAACCATTATTATTGATATGTTGTTGTTTCGGTACAGCTTGTAAACGCTTACCAATTTCTTCACCAGTGCTGAAATCAAAAAGGCGAATCCACATGTCTTCCCCTCCAGCAATAAACTTATCACCAAACTTCGGTTCCAATGAGGCTGATTCCACATTGCAAGGCATATCATAACTTTTCACCAATCCAAAACTATAAAGGACAAAAGTGAGAAATAAATTTAGAATATATTCAAAATAAACATAAGAAGCAATTAACTTGGTTTAAAACATACTGGTTTGCATCCCAGAATTTAACAGAAGAACCATCTGCAGTGGTTATATAACGACCATCCTTGCTGACCTCGGCACTGGTCACAGATGATTTGGTTTCAAGAGTATGAACCATTTTCCCACTTCTCACGTCCCATAGCCTGCAATATAATAGTAATCACATAAATGTTTTTATTCAAACAGCAATAACACCAACAAATTCAAGAAGAAAACTGGTAAAATAAATTAAAAAGAAAAAAAAGATTTGACGATAGAAATGAATGCAATCACAAGACAATGAAATATCTAGTGGTGTTTGGATGTGTTCATTTTCTTCTTTTAAATCACAAGAAAATCAAAGTTTTCATTTTCTTCTTTTAAATTGTGTTTTTAAAGATAATAATCACATACATGTTTTCTTTTTCTCCTTCTTTTACATACACATATACCCATGAAAAGTTAGATGGTTTAAATTTATAGGAACATTGTAGCTTCTAGCATATCAAATCTTGGAACCTTGCTAGTAACACAACAAAGAACCAAGAAAATGCCATCTCTGAATCATTTGATGATAAACACACTGTCACAAGTGATTATATATATAAAAACATACCTTACTCCCCCAGAATCAGAGCAAGAGCTTAATATTGTTTGGTCACTGTGGAGCCATACAACAGTCCTGATAGAACCTGGAGAATGCTCAAATTCTCTTGGAGATGCATCTGGTCGATTTAAATCAAATATGCGAAGTATTTTCTCAAAACCACCAGTCAGCAGAAAATGTGTATCCTGTGAGATTATACAAAATTTGTTATACACATTAACAACAATAAATAACTAATAAGAAAAATTAAAAAGTTCATCCATAGATAAAAAAAAATCTGAATTTTATCAAGAGTCAGCATTTTGGTATTCAAAATTACTTGATAAAGATAATATCTCTAAGAACACATTCAAATGTATATGTGAAAGGCAGTTAAGGATTTAAAAAAAGAAAATGAAAACTTTGATTCAGAACAAGAAGTCACTTGAAATGGAAACAGAAACATTTTTGTTTTATATGTGTGTACTAAAAATAAAATTAGAATATTTCAAATTATCATTAAAACAAGTATAAACCCCAATGGAGTTAAAACTTCATGTTTGAATTCAGAATGAAATCCTGAAGCTCCTGCTGCTCTTTTAGTGTGTGTGATCGCCGTTAATTGATCAAACATGAGATCCATAACTCTATAAGTTCAAGCATGAGATCAATTCTTTTTAGATGAACAAGATCATTTGTGAAGATTATTAACAATTAAGGAATCAATACATATGCAACGACCTTTTGTTTTGTGTGGAGAAGTTAACAGCTAACCAAACTCAAATCTTACAAAATGAAGTCAGGCTCAAAAAAATCAGCTAAACCAGAAACAGTTGAAAGGTGGCTACCATTATTGCATGAAATCATCTAAACCATTTCGTTTACATCCTAGTAGTTTTTGTAACTAAACATTCGCTTGTTTATGTTGGACTAATCTTGTAATTATTAAACAGTTATGTGGTTTAAGTAGTAAAGTTCGTTTAAGTTGTTTATTTGGTTAGGTAGTAAAAATCGGCTGGATTTTGTATGGTTTTGGAATTTGATTTACAAAGAAGGGGTTAGAGAGTCTTTATTATTCGTACCAGAAAATTTCAATGGAATAAAACACACGAGTTGTGAAGTGTTTTTCACAAACAAACAAATCTGAATACCGATTGAGGGCTTCAATTGACTCATTATAAAAGTGGACAACAATGTTGCTTAGTCAGTTAGACATGAACGTGTTTTGACCTCCCTCCCCCCTCTTTCGAACCCAGCATAAATATAACGAAAGAAATGCCACCTCAGAAAAAGAACATGCTCGGACAATATGTTTGTGGTCAAAAGAATGTATCACATCCCCGGTTAATGCATCCCATAGCTTCCTGAAAATTCAACAGATGCAGAAAAAAAATGTGATATAATATAAGCAACAAAGATAATGTGTTTGTTACTTTGTTACACCGAAACAAAAGATAATTCACCTTTTGGTCATTAAGTGAAAGAAAAAAAATGACTTGTCCCACTGTAAAAAACATACTTGCATCTTTCTTATCATAGTATGCAAGTTTCTATAGAAGGGAAACTGGTAGAGTGGCAGTAAAGAAAACACGTTTACTTGTTATAGAAGGCTACATACAATGGGTAAAAGGTTGGATGTATGTTACATACTATGAAAAAATATATATATTAATTACATGCAATGACAAAAGGTGAAAGAAAGTTGCAGTTTTGTATAATCAAGCCTAGATAAAATTTAACAAAAAAAACTTTGTTTATGTCATTGTATGTAGGGAAAAAAGTCACATTATATGTAACACACTTTTAATCTCTTACCAATATATGTAAGTAACAATCTTTAGCAATTAAAATGGCAGCATGGCATCATTGCACATCATCTATTATAGTAGTTTCTTTATGTACAATTTTGAAATTTTGAAAGTAAGCTGCATGTTTATGTAATTAACCTACGATAAATATAAACACACACACGCACACACAAAAGTGCTACAAAAAGGATGAATAATGAAGTAAATATTGACCACATACGCCGTAAAATCAGCAGATGCTGATGCAGCACGTAGAGCATTTGTATCTAGGCAACAACTCCAAACCGCACCTTTATGCCCCTCAAAGGTTCCTATCCAATCCCCAGTTTCTCCGTTTCTAAGCATAGGATTGGAATCTGAATCACAAATCTATGGTTATAAGTAAGAGGCCATAGCAATATCATATAAATTTAACACTTGATTCTTGCATAAACAGCACCTTCATATAGCTTTCACCGATATCTATTGTGATGATACTAAGCACACTAAGGCGAATGAATCAACAAAGAAATAAATATTCAAATCGCTAGTAAACTTTCACGGGATCGATCAAAAAGTTGATCAATCCAAATTATACAATCTAATAATCAAGGCGAATAAACTGAAAGTAAACACTCTAAATTCGAATACACGCACAAACCTTTGCTGGCACTGATCAGGAAGAATCCATCAGGAGTGATCGGGCTATAGAACAAATCCACTACTGGCCGAGAATGTCCATGACACACTAGAGGGACAGCGACCTTCTTCTTATCCATAATCTCTTTTATAGAATCGAATCACACAAAAACCTTAACGATCCTTCAATTTGAACGCAGAATCCAAGGCCCGATCCTAAATCCAGAAATTAAGAACTTAAAACCTAGAAATCGACAATTGATCCCAAAAAAACACGCACAATTGCCTCTGCGACAACACTTTCGATTGTTGTATCAAATATAAATCAAAATCGTACAAGAAATATTGGATAGATTGTATATGTTTGAAGGAGAATGGCGGCAATCAACAGGTGGGAAACCTAACTTTTGAACTTTTGATCGATTCAAGAAGATGAATCCACACCTCCTAACCCGAAGAACAGATTGAATTATTGAACTACAAATGAAACAAAAATTGAAAAAATATAATACTAAAAGTAAGATAATATAGACTACTGCGTACAGGGGCTAGGCGCAAGGACGCCATTGATGCGTTTTCTTGTTTTTATAGGTCGACGAATGGCTTGGGGTTTCTTTCTTGATGGTGGTCCCTCGTGTTTCTTAAAGTTTCCATTTTTAGTCCCTAAGGTTGTCGGAATATTCCGCAAGTTGCCCTTATGATAAAACTTCATTTTTCCTGTGGGTAGATTAACATACTACTAATTGGGGCAAAAAAATAATAATTATAATAATAGTCATTAAAATAAAAATAAAAATTGGAGTTAAATGGGTTAAATTATAAATTGATAAGCCATAGTATTTAGAGGTATGTTCAAATAAGAAGGATGTTTTGCCTAAAAACAATTTAAAAACAACATTTAACAACCCTAATGAAATCCGATTGAACTAATTCCGGATGCGTTGAAACCGTCTCGTCGAACTCTACAATCTTAGCATTTAGGGTTTAGCTTTTAGGTTTTAGAGTTTAGTTTTAAGGTTTAGGATTTAGCTTTAAGGTTTAAGATTATGGTTTAGCTTTTAGTATTAGGTTTTAGGTTTAACTTTAGAGTTTAGCTTTAGTTTTAGCTTTATTTTAGCTTTAGAGTTTAGATTTAGGATTTAGCTTTAGGATTTAGAATTTAGCTTTAGAGTTTAGGGTTAGGATTTAAGTTTCAACGAGACGGTTCTAATACATCTGAAATGAGTTCAATCAAAGTTCGTTAGAGTTGTCAAATGTCATTTTTAAATTGTTCTTATAGTTCTTAGACAAAATATTGTTCTTATTGGATCTTACCCATATATATGGTATTTAATATAATATGAGTAAAAAGATTATTGGCCCACCCAATTACCAATTCACCTAAAATTGAATTAAAATCATATTTTTTTCAAAATTCACAATTTATACAATTAAACATTGCATTCTATTCAAAATCAACTTAACAATGATTAACATGTTTTATTCACTAGTTGATGTCTATAACATATTATTTCATGAAATGAAATTCAAATTAGCCCATAAAACTATGTGTGTGAAATCTTTATTAGGCAAATTAAGATAGACACAAATTTATACTAGCCAACATGTTCACATGTGATGTTTGAATGCTACACATGCTTAAAATCTGTAAAGCTCACATCAAGTCCCAATCAATTATTTATAATGAATTCAAATTAATAAGTATTATCAATAATATATTTGTTGAAAAAATACTAAAAATTGTTCAAATAAACTATGTGGTTAGTTAGCTACATTTTAATTTGAATTAAATTAATTTTTAAAAAAAAGGCTCATTTTAGACCTTAAATGATTTTGCTTAAAACTCATACTAACCCGAACTCATTATGACTTGTTACCAACCCAGACATTTTGCCAGGCTTACTGTCGATATTATAATGCTAGCATGATTTAGTGTATGAAATTATGAACCAATTCATCAAATTTGGTAACTTATATCCCAAGATAAAAGTTTATGTTTTCATATCAACTGGCTGCTTACATTTGGCAAAAAAATAATAAATAAATAAATAAAAAATAACTCTCAAGATCTCACACATTAGTATGTCATGTTGCCTGAGAAGAGGTACATTGACTACATTCCTATCGCCACGGTTACCCCAAACAATCCAAGTGCATTTCCAAATACTTTTATAACTAGAATCTTGCGATTTACCTCCCTCATGTTGGTCGTAAGACCGGTCAGTGAGAGGCGTTTAATGGTACGTTCACCATTTTTTAGAATCTTTCTAAAAAATGATGAGTTCTGTGCATTTGATAAACCACAGATGCTGCAAATAATTCCACAACATAAACCGTACAAGTTATTATAAAAAACCAATAAATTACAGTTAAATATCAAGAACAACTTTGAAACTAGGATTAAATTTGTTTAAAATTGAAAACTGCACAGAAATTTGACGCCCAAAGTATGTAGATGTATGCTTAGGGTTTGTAGACAAAAATGGGTGGGTTGGTGTGAACAGGATGGTTAACTCGTCAAAACGAGTAACTTTGTATTTGATAAAACGTCTTGGTAATTTTAGTGTTATCAACTATTTTAGTGTTGTTTGATTAAACCGGTGATCGAGATAATAATTGAGCATTTGGGGCTCTGCACAAAAATGGTTTTCTTGGTCTCCTAAACTGTAAAACACAAGTTATTATAAATAAAACAATGAATAAGAGTTTAATTTCAAGAACATCTTTGAAACTAGAATTAAATTGGTTTTAAATTGAAAACTGCACAGAAATTTGTCACCCTAAACTATGTAGATGTATGCTTCAGGTTTGTGGAGAAAATGGGTGGGTCGGGGTGAACACGTCAAAATGAGTAACTTTGTACTTGTTAAAAGGGATAACTCTACACAAATGTAACCAACTTTTCTAATTGTCTTAATTAAGTCACTTTAGCTTTTTTTTTTTATCAATTAGGTCACTCAACCTAATATGGATGTTCTAATCTTATATAAATAACCTGAATAGCAGGTTATTGCTAATTTTCAAATATTTAAAAATGATTTTATAAAACATATAATAAATTAAAAATAATTTTAACTTATTTAATATGTTAAGCGGTGATATAATCATTTTATAAAACATATAATAAATTAAAAATGATTTAAAATCATCCACATTTACGCAATATATTTAAAAAAATAAGTTTTTCAAACAATGTGTGTTAATATTTAACGTTTGAAACTTATTTTTTTTCAAATATCATGCGTAAATGTGGATGATTTTAAATAATTTTTAATTTATTATTTATTTTATAAAATAATTATATCAGCACTTAACATATTAAATAAGTTAAATATGGATTATAACACACATACTAAGTTGAATGATCTAATTGAGACAAAAAAGTTCTAGTGACTTAGTTGGAACAACATGAAAAGGTAGCTACATTTGTGTAGAGTTATCCTTTGGTAAAAAGTGTTGGCAATTTTAGTGTTATCAACTATTTTAATGTTATTGGATTAACTCGGTGATTGAGATAATAATATTAGTGATTAATCAAGTTAGATGATGCGGGATGGCGGGAGCGTATGCTCATTTGACATCAATATTATATAGGTTTATTATATTAATTTAATTGGGCTTCCTAATTAATTAATGGACTTCTAATTAATTAAATAATTATCAATGATCCTCATCTAAAATTAGTTGAGGGGAGATACCTTATGACTTTAATATTGGGGAGATTACGAGTTCAAGTCCTGCTATGAACAAAATATGGGTTTCATGCCGGGATAAGTGGTTTTCTTTCACCTATGGTGGGTTTCATCTTATTAGGTGTGGTACGATCGGGTGAGTTTATGACTTGCCAGTAATCCAAATTACCGTTAAAAAAAATAATAATAATTGAGCATTTGGGCTGTGTATGGAAATGGTTTTTCTGGTCTCCTATTTGCCAAATATATGAGAAACAATTTTGCTTTTTTTTTAGATCTCGGTCAAAGAAGAAAACGGTTTTCCTGCGCAAACAAAAAATTTGATTTTAATCTCAATTTCTTTAAGTCTCAGAGCCGGCACCGAGAATCAAAAAATATTTTGGGGCCTGGGCGAGAAAAAAAATTGACCCTTTTAGATTTGGTTCCTCACTCAAAATTCCAAATTCGGTTTTCGGTTCGGTTTCGAACCGTATCCGAATTTCGGTTTTTGTTCAGTTACCGTTCCATTTTTTTTTAATTCGATTTGTTTGGTTAACCAATTAAACCGAATATATATTTAAATTTATTATCTTATTAATAATATATGAGCTTGAATTCGGTTTAAATTTATTATCTTTTTAATTCGGTTCGGTTTTTGGATAAGAACAAGTTGAAACCAATTAAACCGAACCGAATAAACCATTAACCGATTCTCCATATATACATAAATATTAAAATTTTGTGCCTCCTAAAAAAATTGGGCCCGAGACAAAGGTCAGGTTTGCCCCTTTCCCGACCGCTCATGCACCCTTTTAAACATTAATGTTATATATTTCTTATATAATTTTTTTTTTATATATATAATATATAATTTCTTTTTTCAAAATCTCGGGCCCCTCAAATTGTCGGGCCTGGGTGGTCGCCCACCCCGCCCTCCCCATGGCTGGCATTGTTAGGTCTAATCCGTTCAAGCATTTGATTTGTATCATTAAATAGTTTAATCTGATACTGATCATGATTCTTAGAGTTTACCCAAGTTATAGTATTTTTAAGTTTTATAATTATGATTTTCTGAAGTTCAACCAATCTAAAAAATAATTCCAGTTTGTGAGTTTAAATTTCCATTTCATAATATATATAGTGATTATTCTCAACAAAACTTAGAATCATTTTATGTCCAAATCGTTTATATCATTTATAATATTTTATAAAAACAAAAAATATATATATTCTTAATTACAATAGAGTTCTAGCATAGCTGAAAACGAAATTTGTGTAATTTAGTTCTTAAAAATATATTATTTTTGGAATAGAATCTCATATTTATGTACTATATTAAATTTAAAATTACACACTTATTACCTTGAGACAAAAAATAATTATAATTTACACATTTCTTAAAAAATAAAAATATATATAATAATACTAGCATAAAATCTTGTGTATTATACGGGTTAAATAATAAAAAATTAGTTGTTAATATTAAATAATAATAAATATTTGATAATTATGAAATTGTATTTGAGATAAGATATAATTGATTATTATTCTTATTGTTTATTAGATTTTAATAAATTAGTAAATTATTGGAATAAGAAAAAAATTATATTTCTTAATATTTAATTATATAGTTTAATTAATAAAAGATAATATTATTTATTAGGAGAGAGACGGGAAAAACATTTTCAGATTTAACCAGAACACGACATGTGACTCCTAAAAATATTCTTTTATTAGAGTAGAAAGATATTATGATTCAAGAATACGATCCTTACTAAAAAGATATTTTTGGAAAAAGATATTATTAATTATAAAAATAAATTCTATGAATATAACGTTAAAAAATTAGCAAGACAAAAAAAAAACAAAACAAAACAATGGGACGATACAAAAAGATGTGCGTGGTGGGTTAAGGAGAACAATATACAATCATTGCTCTGAACGTGCGATATAAACACTTTACTACCATTTTGTCACTGCAAGTTGAGACCCTTATCTATGGACTCTAGCTACTTTTTTCTTAAACATGACCCAAACAATGAATAATGTCAATATCTCGATCTACCCTTACGGTAAAAATTTGCATTCATGGCTGTTCAAAATGCTCACGGCTCGAAACTCGTTCGAAAAAGCTCGACTCGCTGGAAAAAAACTCGACTCGAAGAAACTCGGCTCGAAAAGAGCTCGGCTCAAAAAAAGCTCGTTTAAGCCGAGCTGGAACCACGGTTGGCTCAACTCGGGCTCGGCTCGTGGCTCCACTCATTGGCATGGCTCGTGGCTCGGCTTGATTTTTAAAATATATAAATATATATATAGGGAAAAGATCAAATAAAAAGTTTATTTTGCTTAGGAAGGCTAAAAAAGATTTTTAAAATATTGAAAACCGACCTAAACGAACTCTGATTGAACTCATTTCAATGACATTGGAACCGTCTCATCAAACCCTACAATATTTGCTTTTTGGTTTTAGCTTTAACTACGAGTTTTAAAGTTTGGATTGTAGGGCATGTTTTTTTAGCTTTTAGGTTTTATCTTTAGGATTAGGCTTTGTTTTTATAATTTTGGTTTTATTATTAGGGTTTATTGTTTATGATTTAAGGTTTAGGATTTAGGGAATTACAAGCCGGTTACAATGATATAAAAATAAATTAAATCGGAGTTTGTTTGGGTCGGTTTTCGAATTTTTAAAAATTCTTATTAGCCTTTTTAGGCAAAAAAGACTTTTTAGTAGAACCTTCTCTTATATATATAATTTTGTTAAATACACAAACATATATATACATACATATATATAAATATATGTATATTATATTAAATATATATGTGTAAAGTGGAATGAAGAAAAACGAGCTGGCTCGTGGCTCGGCTCGAGGCTCGAGACTTTTTACGAACTTGACCTCAAGCTCGAATTTTTGGCTCAAAGAAAATTTCATACTAGCTCCGTTCGACTCGATTACAGCCCTAATTGATCAAAACTAAGAAAATAAATTGCATTTAAACGTCTTCGTTGCAATTTATACTGTTTTATAATGCTTTATTGAAACAAAAATTCTTTTGTTTCAAGTATAATAGTGCAACAATCACAACTATTGTACGACACTGGTATTATGGTCTAGACATAGTTATATTTAAGCTCGTTACAATGATGTAAATATAGGGCATCTAAAAAAAGTAAAAAAAAAATAGTCGAAACTATAACGGAATTAAAGAGAAAAATGAGACGAATATAATGGTGCAATTTTTTAAAAAAAAATAATATATTATAAAAAAGTTATTAATGTTTAAAAAAGAGGGGGGGTAAACTTTATATTAAAAATTAGATTTATTAAAATATCTTAGATGATGACACTTGTCACTACCATATTAATTCTAGTTTTTTGAGTGTAACAAAATGTCTAAAATACCCTTCCATATTAATAAAATAATAATGTCACGTGTCGCGATCCTATGCACTTACTTTTGAAATTAACCATTAGATTATAGTTAATGGGTTATCACATATTTGATGGGTTATTTTTTTAACCTTCCCTATATATGTATATGTATGTATATATATATAATGAAATGATTAAATAAGAAAACATTTTTTATTAAAAAGAGTAAGAATGAATATTAGTTTGACATGTGTCACATCAAAAAATAAATTAAGGATAGTTTAAAGTATAACATCTTATTTTTTGTACTATTTTTTTATTTTTATACTGAATTTCTGTTTTTTTTTTTATTTTTTGTACTGTATTTTTGTTTTTTGCACTAAATTTATGATTTGTGTAGTTAGATTTTTTACTTTTTTATACTTTTGTTTTTTTTTGTACACCGTTTTGTTTTTCGTGCTAGATTTTTGGTTGTACATTTTTTAGATAAAACATGTTAAATTGCTATTCATTCTTACTCTCTTATTCAAAATCTTTTTTTATATATACATCTTCTAAAAATGACATAAAACATAGTCACGAGATTCCTCCACAAGCTAGCACCAGCACTACACTCCACTATAATGAACCACAATCACCAAGCGACACCGGACTCCGCCATGTCCCTGGCTGACGGACCAACATCCCAGCTGGTCACGAAATACTGGCTCGATGAAGCTAGCATTTCAGACATTGACCATTTCATCAAAACCCTTTCCGGTATCAAAGCCAAAGGTGTTCAACCAGACCTCATCGGGTCCATCATCACACATTACGCCTGCAAATGGATCCCAGAACTCTCCGATCAACCAGCTTCTCCAACTCATACCGACGACCAACTGCCACCAGAAAGCGCCACCGCGTCCTGGCTCAAGAAACGGTTCTTTATCGAGACGATAGTGTCGGTTCTCCCACCCGAAAAAGACGCGGTTCCCTGCGGTTTCCTACTCCGGCTGCTCAAAACCGCCAATATGGTTGGTGCGGGTTCAAATTACAGGGATGAGGTTGAGAAAAGGGTGGCATGGCGGTTGGACCAGGCGACGATGAAGGAGGTGATGATACCGTGTTTTAGTCACGTGAAAGGCACGTTGCTTGATGTCGAACTGATGGTCCGGTTGGTGAAGAGGTTTGTGGAAATTAACCTTGAAGGTTTGAGAAGTGGTGCCGGTTTGTTTAAGGTTGCGAAGCTTGTAGATGCTTATCTTGCAGAAGCTGCCGTTGATTCGGAGCTAGCGTTGCCGGAGTTTATGGAGCTCGCCGGAGCTGTTCCTGCTCAAGCTCGTTCAACTGACGACGGGTTATACCGTGCTATAGATACTTATTTAAAAGTAAGCTCTTTTAATCGTATTTACTTTATAACAATTTTTTTATTGATCAAAAATATAATTAATTTTTTTAGTTTGATAATATTTTACTTATTCCCTTTAAATAATTATAATTACGTAATTATACTTTAAATTTAGCAATCAATTATGAAAATGTGGTAAAACTTAAAATCACATCTATTTTTTTTCCTTATTAGTATTATTAATTATTTAATTATATCTGTAGCCATTTTTTGATTCTTATTCTAACTTCAAATATTTCTCTGTTTATATGAGGTTATGTGACCACTTTTTATTCTTTTTCTAACTTCAATATCTCTTTGTAGATTCGTGTACAAGTGTATTAATTGATTTTTTTTAACTTCAATTTTACTTTTCTTTACTTAAAATGATTTTTTTTAACATAATTTGATATTCCTATTTATGACCACAGACCACAGTGGGGGCACAATGGGTCGATAACATTAAATTTTTGGCATTTTTCTTTAGTCTCCCGTGATGAATGCGACTCCTTGGTCATATATATTTGGATTTTCAAGGCATCAACTTAATATTATATGTATACCAACTTTGGACCCGTCTAACACACGGGATTTATTAAAAGTTGATTTATACTTGTTTGTTATATTAATATTAAAATTAATAACATTTAAATGAAAACATGAATATATTTGGTCTTTATTTATTTTTTTTATACGGTTTTTGAAAAGCTCTTAAACCGTGCGAAAACCCGATTTTAGAGATAAAACTTTTAAACCATATATGAGCAATTGATTTTAAATATAGAAAACAAATATATGATGCATCTTAAACATTTAAACCTGAATAAAATATTAGATTTTAAATAAATTAATTAATTTTAATGTGCGTTAATATGAACCATGTATTTATTTTTAAGATTCAAAATTAATGGCGCGGATAGAGTTTAAGGTTTTTCTCTTTATGATCGGGTTGTCACATGATACAACCCATATATATATATATATATATATATATATATATATATTACTTCTTAATTTTTTATAATCTTGTATTTTGTGAATTTTTAAATTTATATCAATTTTGTGATAAGCCAAATAGCTAATATTATATGGTCTATTTTTATGTTGTTATAATTTATATACATGTAATCTCACTAGACAATTGTTATTCATACAGACACATGTGCACCTAACAAAACAAGAAAGAAAGATTTTATGCAAATTAATCGACAATCAAAAGTTATCTATCGAGGCATCTCTTCATGCCGCCCAAAACGAACGTTTACCGGTCAGATCGGTCATCCAAGTGCTTTTCTCAGAACAAGCCAAGCTACATTCTCATATCAACTGGAGTCGACCAATCTCGAATCCTAAGAGTCCGAACCTCGGATTAGACCTAACTGCTCGATGCAACTCATCGCGCGATATTATCACTCTTCAACAAATGGAAATAAAACAGTTAAAAGAGCACGTGAATAAGCTCGATAGGCAATGTCATTTGATGCAATCGCAAATCGACAAGTTGTTAGAGAAGAAAAAGGGGTTTTTCAGTTGGAGGAAACTGGCAACATCGACGACGCTTGGGGTTGTGAGCGTTGAAGTGGCGGATGGGAGAGGTGGTGGGAAAGGATACGACTCCGGTAGCATCGGAAAGCAAACTCCGGTTAAGGGGAAGCAAGGAAGAAGCAAGACTCCGAAACCATGGAGGCAATCAACTTCTTAAGATAAAGCAAAATTGCATTAATTTTTTATTTTACTTATTTTGTGAAGATAACGTTAAAAGCGTTGGGATGATTAACTTCAAACGATAACTTTGAGCCAGAGACTCCTTTGAAACAGGCTCTCCGTCCCAATAACGTCGGGTACGTTTGTTTGTTTGGTGGACACATTTAATTGTATTATATAGATAGTTAACAATAATGTTACAATACATTTTTATTAATTATTCAATACTTTGTAGTAAATTATATATACATATTTTAATTCAACAAATTTTCCTTTATATTTCAAAGATAATATTGTCACCCATGTCAGTCGATTGTTGTTAAAATCCAAAATTGTCAATTGTCATGATGGTCAATGACAATTCATTGGTGGGGAACGATGGCAAGGATAGCGACTTATGGTCGTTGACGAAGCTTACATAGGGCCCCTATTTTTTCGTCCGTAATGTTAATTTTTTGGCCGAAAGGTTAATTTTTAGTTAAAAATAGAGGTTTCGCCCCCCCTGGGTAAAAAAATTAACATGTATTTTGACTCCGGTAATTTTTCGCCCCCCCTATCTGAGCCTTCAAGCTCCGTCACGAGTTATGGTTGTGGGTGTTAAAATAAACACCTATTGGTATTAATTTCGTTATACTCAATTGTAGTTGTATTAATAAAAATGTTAAAAATAATAAACTATTAGAACATGATATATGACTTGAATTTGATGGCGTGGATTAAACCTGTCAACCTTGTCTCAAAACAAGATATATGAGTTAGTTTGAATGATCAATTATTGTGTTTTGCGTTGAAATGAATAGCAACATAACATAAAACGGGTTGAGATATGTAACATTTTGACACAATGCGAGTCAAGATGTGTAACCAAAAAACTATAAGAGTATAATGATTTGAAACATGTAAGAATTATCGATAATATTTTTGATGATAAATACTAAAGATTATGCAAATAAACTGTTTGTTATTAACAATTCATTTAACTTGACTAAATTGGTGTTTTTAAAACGACTCATTTATATTCAAACTGATTTTTCTTAAAACACATCCTAACATAAACTCGTTCTGACATGTTACTCAACCCTTTATTTTACCAGACTTAACGTGGACACGTGACTCTGCAATGAACAAAAACATGAAAGATATGAACATACTAATTGATTTTTTTTAAATAGCATAAATATTTATTTATTATTTTTAACATGTTTTTAGTAAATGCATCTACAACACGTCTATCTGGTTTTAAGATGACAAGACTGAACACATAGGAAAACAACGGAGATGGGAAGTGACACAGTATGTTCAGCTTATCCGGACTTAGATTATCCACAGCGGTCACCCCACTGAAAATCCTTCCCCACTGAAATTTCTTGCCACGTCATCACCCCACTGAAAACCTTAAACATCTACAGTGGTCACCCTACTAAAAACCCTTCCCCACTATTCTACGTCACCCCACTGAAATTTCCATATCTCAAGCTTTGGCCAATCAAAAACCAAGAAAACAAGCGGGGAGCGGGGGCCGTGGGAGGGGTTTGGGCGGGACCTGCTGAGGCTGGTGGCAGTGTTCCCGCTGGAAGCCGCTGGAGGGTTGGATCCCGTTGGCAACGCGGGGCAACCAGTGTGGGTAGACTTATGGGTTATTTAGTAACGTCTTTAATGACCATTAAGATATAACTTGGCAATCGTTCATAATATATTAATAATGAATAGTTAACCTTAAATATAAATGCTGAAAAAGTAATATTAAAAAAATAGCATCTTAATTATTCAGAGTAACCATTAAAAAATTATAAACTATTATAAACCAACTGCCAATCAAACAAAGAAAGGATTGGTCCCCTCTTTCACATCTCACAATGAGCACACATACACCACATAATATAAAAAATTGTGTTTAGATATGTGGTAGTGTTAAAGTAAAATTAAGAGTTTTTAAGTGATGTATAGAAATATGATTAACAGCTGTTATGGTATTTTGATTTGGTTTTTGACGTCTCAAATCTCAATGGTAGTCATAAGGAGCTCTAGAAAATTAAAGTACATCTTATTACGTCCATCTCACATCTTCCACACCTTTTATACGTCTCGTATAAATGTATACGAGACGTATAAGAGGCAATCATTGTTTGTCAGTGTCTACGTGACCAATCATTGTTATATTATTAGGTGTCAGAAGAGATATACGTTTCGTATATGTTTATACGAGGCATATAAGATCGGTGACGTGTTAAAATAAAAGGTTGGACGTATAACATTTAAATTCCATCTCAAAACAACACCAAAATATCCATAAATCTTTTATTTTTATCGTAGCGAATGGAGCTAATGAAAGAGCATCATCTTCTGTTATTCCTGAAAACATTTTCAGAGCAATTATTACAAAAAGGACTAGCAAAGATATTAGTCCACACAGAAAAACATATATGAAAAATAAGACCAAATTTATTTTATATATTTAAGGTTTTTATATAATTATTTAATAAGAGAGATGAAAAACTAATTTTAACATTCTTTAAAACATAACATATGTCCTAACAAATATTTATTTGTTAAAATATGTGGATTTGAGTACATACAATAATTGAAAAAATTAGTGTTAAAATTTTAATTATTATATTAAAAACATAATCATCAAAAGATATACATGGGCGGATGTAATGTATAGGATAAGCCCTAGGACAACAGTGTTTTTTCAGTTTATATGGATATTTATGAGTTTTTTACCAAATAGGTGTTAATGCAAAACTTATTTACCAAATTGGTGTTGTTGAAAAATTATTTACCAAAGTAGTGTTTAGGAAAGAAAATTTCTTTCACTTCTAATCTTATTGGCTTAAATTTAAATCAAGAATGCCTAAATTAATTAAAAAAACATTGCTTATATCACTATTAATAGGTTATTTTTAATAGCTTTTAAAATGTATAGGTAATTTCTTTTGACATGAAAATACTCATTTTTAATAGGTTTAAAATGTTTAAATACTCATCCATTAGTAAAATTTAATTAATGTTTTTAACTAGGTTTTCATACGTTAAGCAAATTAAATTAAAAAGATATTTAAAGGTAGATTAAATATTAACAAGTATATTAAACTAGATATTGATATATTTAGTTAGGCTTTTATCCATTAAATAAATTAAAATTAAATAAGTTATACGAAGGCATGTACTATTATTTAGAAAACCTTGTAATATTTGTTTTATTATAAGAACGTTTGTAATTTTTTTAATGAAGTAATTTTAAAATAAGCAATATTTTGGTTATAGAGGACTAGAGGTAGGTTTCGGTTATTTCGGTTATATAGGTCGGTTTAGGTTATTTCGGTTATTTTCGTGGTAATTATTTTAAAGTTATAAATTTGGTTATCGAACTCGTTTTTATTGTTTGAAGATATTTTGAATCTCTTTTAAGCATACATATATATGAAAATTAAATCAAATACATGAAAATAGGTTAAAACACATGAAAATATGATTTAAATACATGAAAATACATAGAAAACATATGAAAAATATATGAAAATATATATTGGTTCGGTTTCGGTTATTTTGGTTATTGGAGCCGGGTAAACCAAAACCGTAACCGAATAGTTCGATTATTGCCCTATGTTAACCGTAACCGACTAGTTAAGTCGGTTTCAGTTATTTTCGGTTATGTTTTCGGTTTGGTTTCGGTTTTCGGTTTGGTATGCCAACCCGTACCTGATACATATAAAGTTATTAGTTATACATTAACATGATTTTAATTAGTTATTGTGTATAAGATTATGATAACACTAATAAAATAATTTATAATATATTTTAAGACAATTATTTTTAGTTTAATATGTTTTAGAAATTCGGCATACTAATTTTTTCTTGAAAGGCAAATTCGGTATACTATTTAATATTTATTCTACATTTACATGTACGTCTTTTTAATTTATTGTAATTGAATTTGTTCAAGAAATAAAATCCAAAGTAAATATGTTAAAATTTACGAATAAACCTAAGCTAGGTCAGGTACTTGCATTACATGAGAGGGGAAAAAAAACACGAAACACACACACATGCATAAGTGACAAAAATTATCACGTAAGCAATTAAAACTTAATAAAAATATCTATTAATTGGTAAATAAGCAACATAGTTTTTTTTTATTAATATATATAATCTTGGTTTAGATTTAAGCGAATAAGATTAGAAGCGAGATAGATTTTTTTTTTCTAAAACACTATTTTGGTAAAATATTTTGTCAACTACACCAATATGGTAAATAACTTTTGTATTAACACTTGTTTGGAAAAAAAACTTGGATATTTATAAACTATATTTTTAGGTGAAAACATTGATTTTTCAACTAGTAACAACATTAATTGGTTATCAAAATGATGATGTAAGCAAGAAGACAAATGAATGATTCTTGCATTTATTATGTTGAAGAAGAGTTGTTTGAACAAGTTTCGATCAAAAATATAATGCAATGTTTTTAAAAGATGAAAAATCACACGGAACAACTTTAAATAAGGAATCCTACTAATAGGTCCACTAGAGATCAAAAATTGTTGAAGAAGAATATCGATAAAAGAGGAAATGATTCTCAATAAATTGTACCGCAACTTTTGTATTTTATTACCGCCTTCATTGCTGCTCCTATAACAGATATTGATGGCTTTACCTTTTTTTACCTGAGCCGAACAATTAAACCGATTCAAAAATTTAATGTATGATACTATGAAATAAAAACATACAAATAGAGCGACATGATTGAGAAAAAAATTATGAATCCGTCAACGATTATATAGTTGTAAGATGATAATAATGAAACTAACCAACCGCCAAATCATCCATTTTGCTCGGCAACCACTTTAGACAAAAATAGAAACCACACTCAATCATATACCACTGACAAAGCCATACTATTTGCCCTTACATGTTGTCTATTATATAATAAAAAGATTGTCACGTTGTTTCTTGTCTTACCAATGCTTTCAAATCAAAATTTTGTAACATTTGAAAATACATGTGATGCCAACTAATGGAATATAACATCTAGGTTGGTTGGTTCTTTCTTTCAAAATCTAGATCAAGAACACATGATGAGGAAGAGGTGTTCAGAATAACCAAAAATAATATACAAACCGTATCTGTAACCGAAATAAACTAAATCAAATTGCGAATTCAATTTTCGGTTCAATTCTAACTTCTAACCATATATGTATTGCAAATTCGGTTTTTGGGTCGTTTACATTTCCCATATTTTTTAGGATTCGGTTATTCAGCTTATACCAAATTAATATATAAAGATATTATTTTTATTTATTCTGAATGGATGCCCTAATAGCCAGGAGGTAAGAATCATATTTGACTGAATACATATACAAATTTGGTTTAGTTTTGAATGGATGCCTTAAGAACTGTATTTGACACCGAATACGGTTGTAAGTGGTTTATTCGGGTTGTTTGGTTATTAATTGAATCCAACCCGATTTGAGTTCGGTTCGGTTTAGCTAATCCTGAATATGGTTCGGTTTGGTTTTCGGTTGGGGTAAAAAAACTTACAAGCCCATTTAAACCGTAAACTGAGCCATTGAACACCCCTACGATGAGGATCATGGTCGAGTCAATATAAATCGTTTATGAATTATGATTATAATTCGATCTACATACACTCTTCTCATATATTTTTGCTGGTTATTTATCTAATGCATTACCCAGATTTCATATTGTATTATTTTGTTCAAAGAAATACTTCAAATATTATCACACTAGACTACATACCCGTGTAATACACGGATTGTCTAATAAAAATGATATGAATCTCAAATCTATATACAATTTTGATAGATGCATAAAGATGTTTCGGGCATACCGGAAAGAATAAAAACAATTAATAAAAACATTAATGTATTCAAGAATATGGTATTTTTATTATTTATGAGCTCTAATACAAGTCCTAAATATATTAAAAAAAAAAAGAATTATGTTTTGACTTCATCACTCACACAAGAAAACCAAATTGAATATTGAATAAGACGTGATATCGACGACACAAGGATTAGGAGGAGTCAAATTTCAACACAATACGCATAAACACTCAAATAAATAAAAATCATAAATAATATCAGTTTAATAGTACCTTTTAAATGTCTCTATCATTACGTGTTCATCAGTTATGTGAACATCATAGTATGAATTAACATATTGATTTTCTAATGGTTTTATGATTTAATAGAATGGAAAATGAGTGATAGCGTTTGGTCTCTTAACATCTTAGGTTTAAGGCAGTAAATAAACCGAATGAATACGAATGCTTGCATGTTCGTATTAGTGTATTTAAATTTATCCGAACACAAATAAAAACACATTAATGAACATGAATTTTGTGTTTGTGTTCGTTTGTTACAAAAATGAGTATGTTTATGTTTGTTATAAAATTAAATGAATTGTTCATAAACATAAATAAACACAAACGAATATAAATAAATGAATATACATAATTAAACATAAACGAACAAAACTTAACAAATATAAACGAACACAATTGAACAACTAAAAATGAACACAAATTAACAACAAAGTCTTTTAAAAGTAAATATATATCATCCATAAATTAGATAGTTAAATGAACATTAGATAGTTAATGAACATAAGCGGACACAAATAAAAGAACGCTATATGTGTTGATGTTCGTTCATTTAATTAAACGAAAACAAATTTCCGTCAAACAGCTCACGAACCTTTCGGTTTATTTACAGGCTTGCCTTGGTTATAATCTTGACTTTAAGGGCTTTATCATAGTATTTAGTTTCTTCCTGATTTGATAAAGATGTATATGTGATGTTCTGTCGAGGAAAGTGCAATTGCGAGGTGTAAAAAAGTGAGTGCATTGATTTAAGGGCTGTTATGATGTTTAACAACATAAAAGATCAAGTCACTTGGCTTATCTTATAAGAGGTATTGGGTTGGAGTCTAACCTAGAGCATTTGTTGCTCTGGGTTGAGCCATATGTTTTCCTAGTTGTATGTTTTCTCCTATACGGGTGGATCGGGTCACCACGCTTTGTTATTCGGATGAAAGGGTGATCTATTTGCTAGGATGATACCAGGTGATCGGGCGTTGGCTGTTAAAAAAAAAAGATCAAAGATACGAAAGAATTTCGCACGTCTTCCTAATTTACAGGTATGCCCTTGCTGCTCTTAGTAATTTCAATTGTGACCCGATGACAGGAAACCAAACCGCTGGTTTCCCATGACCCATGGTCCCAAGACCCGACTCCATCACGTCCCTTCCGCAATCCAAGAGCTGTTATGCTGTATTTAACTATTTTAAGTTTTCTGCTTCTACTAAATATCTTGTAGTTTCAATTCCACCCCTTCATCTTTTCATCACCAAGCAAAACAAAACCCATAAAATATTGTGGATTCTACACTTCCATTTCGTATCGATTTCAAAACAAAGGTACAATTCAACAAAATCAACTTTTTTGTTTGCAACGTAAACGTTAACATGAATTCCATTTCGTATCGATTATATTTTATTTCCTTGTTAGACTATCTGTAGTGATACAACCCATGACTCTATGTACGTGTCATATAAACAACTAACATCATCACCCCCTCATCACTTCACGTTATCACCACATGTGTTATCATGTACATGTTTTGCCAGCTCTACTCAAAAGATAGAAGAATTCTCACCAATTGTAGCCCTTTATTCCAAAATGCAAAAAAATCATGCGAAGAGTAGCTTATCTTCTAGCAAACTCAACAAATGTAATTTACATCTGACAATCTTAACTTAAAGTAACATAAATGAGTCAATTTTGGTAAACAATTATTGTATTTCACGTTGAGTTATACAACATCATAATATTGAAAGGGTTGAGATTGATAACACTTTAACAGAACATGGGTCAAGTTAGGTAACCTAAAATATATGAGAATAAAATAAATTCAAACATGTAAAACTTACAAATAATATGTTTGATGATAAAATTACTAAAGATTACACAAATAAACCTACTTGTTTACTTAAAACACATTTTACATTAAATTAAATTGATGTTTTTTTTTTAAAAAAAGACTCATTTAACCTAAACTGATTTTGCTTAAAACCCTTCGTGATCCACTACCCGACCCGACCCGACCCATCCATTTTTTCAGGCTAAAGATGTATAAATAGAAGATGAATAGAAAGAAAGAGGGGCTTATTTTATAAAATTTAACAGAAAATACATACACTACACATAGAGGTGCTCAAATCGGATAACCGGTCGAAAACCGGTTTTGGAATAACCGAACCGGTTAACCGGTCAAAGGCTAGAAACTGTTTTTTTCTAATAACTGGTTCGGTTAATAACCGGTTTTCCAAGCTCAAAAACTGAAACCGTATAATAACAGAAACCGGTTAACCTTCAAATAACCGATTTTTTAGTGAGTTGGACCGGTTAATCGGTTATTAACAGGTTTGGTCTCTTGAAACCTCGAACCAGTCCTAAACCGCCGGTTTTTCCAAAAACTTATAACCGATTGCAATAACCGGTTACGAACCGGTACCGGTTCAGTTAACCGGTTTTTTTGTGCATCTCTACACTACACATATAGGGATAGAGGTTGTAATCTAGCTCTAGTATTGTACATTTAACGAGTTGTTTGTTTGTAAAATTGTGATAATCCTATCTTTTGAAATAAAGTATGTACAACAACTTTCAAAAAATACATGTAATTATACACTTGTTTCAAAAACTAAAGGGACCAAATAGACATTTCATATAAATTATTTCAAAGATTATTAAGCGATTGCAACGCTTTCCCAACATAGAAACTAACCTCCACCGGATAATATGGACGAAGAATCACCAACTACCACCCCACTCCTCCCGCACCACCGCCCTCAGTGGTGGCGCAAAATCCCATCCAACGCCATCTCCTCCCTCCGCCTCCACAAAACCACCGTATGGTCGGAACTCGGCGGCTCAGTCGGCGATCTCGGAACCTACATCCCGATTGTCTTAGCACTCACCCTCGTTTCAAAACTCGATCTCGGCACCACTCTCATCTTCACAGCCTTATACAACATCGTCACCGGTCTTCTATTCGGCATCCCGATGCCGGTCCAACCGATGAAATCCATCGCATCTGTTGCCATCTCGGAAGCTCCACTCCTCACGCTCTCCCAGATCGCAGCTGCCGGAATAGGTACTGATAATATCTTAGTTAGAATTTATTTATTATGCTTACTTTAACAGATTAACATGACTGAAAGATACAATTTGATCGGTTTCTTTGTATCATCAACAGGGATGATTTTTATTTATTTATTTATTGTTTAAAGTAAATTGATCAAACGGTCCTTTGATTTGTTAGGATTATTTCATTACTAGCCTTTATGATTTATAAATTATCTATTTAATCTCAAACTTTATTCATTTATAAAAAATACAAACATTTGGTACGTTAAAGTAATTTGGTCAAACAATGTGAGTAATTTGATGACATAAGGATCGGATATTTACAAATGTTTAAAGTTTGAAACCATATAAGAAATTTATAATTCGTATAGTTCAAAAGTGAAATGTTAGCAAACTACGTAATTATTTAGATAATTACTCGTTTCTTTAATTTGATATAGATTAGAATATTTGGTGTAATTTTAATTTGGTGTTTTGGGCTTTTGGTTAGTTACGTTTCTACCTTTTTGCTAAAGTAAATTATCATCGCGTGGTTTGTTAGGATTTCGCTTTTAGCTCCTAAGTTTCATTAATTACATATTTAATATCAAATTTTAAACATTTATAATACCCTAGCTATGGAAGGAGAAGAAGATGATTTGACGATTTTGCCCATCACGTGAATAGGGCATGAGATGTTTAACGGAAAAACTTAACAGAGTTAGTGACAAATGAAATAGCCAGAGCAAAAATTTCAAAATAGAGACATTCCTCGTAATTTTTGAATTTAAAGGATAAAACCAACAATTTACTATATTTTTAAAGAAAACAATCGGTAATTTACTCTTTATTATATCACCCGTTCTTAGGTTCGGTTCGACCCGTCCGACCAATTTGTGATAAGTCGTCCGTTCTAGTTCTAAAAACATTGTTTCTTACCGTTCGTGTTAATATTTTATCTGTTGCAGGCACAGCGTCCGTTCTCCTCTTCCTCGGTGCGACCGGGCTCATGTCCGTCCTCTACCGGTTCATTCCGCTTCCTGTTGTCCGTGGCGTTCAGCTGTCGCAAGGCCTCTCGTTTGCCTTCACCGCCATCAAATACGTCCGTTATGATCAAGATTTCGCTGCGAACACACAGGGTGATGCACGATCGTGGCTCGGACTCGACGGGCTAATCGTAGCGATTTCTGCTATTGTCTTTCTTGTAATCACAACCGGCTCCGGCGAAACCTATGATAACATCGAACCTGTAGCCGGAAATCGCCGGGTCCGCCGTAGACTTCAGATACTTTCATCCATCCCTTCAGCTCTGATCGTGTTCCTCATCGGAATAATACTATGTTTCATCATAGACCCCACAATTTTTAACAGTTTACAATTAGGACCCTCTAAGTTTCATGTTTTGAAAATCACATGGGACGATTTCAAAACCGGGTTTCTCCGGGGATCGGTGCCACAAATCCCACTTTCGATATTAAACTCCGTGATTGCCGTCTGTAAACTATCCGACGATCTGTTCCCGGAACATGAAGCATCGGTGACGGCCGTGTCAGTAAGTGTGGGAATAATGAATCTAGTGGGGTGTTGGTTTGGAGCTATGCCGGTGTGTCACGGTGCAGGTGGGTTAGCCGGTCAGTACCGGTTTGGTGGTCGAACCGGAGCTTCGGTTTTGCTTTTGGGATGTGGGAAATTGGTGCTGGGATTGGTGTTTGGGAACTCGTTTGTGCGAATCTTGAACCAGTTTCCGGTGGGGATTTTGGGTGCGTTGCTTTTGTTTGCGGGGATAGAATTAGCAATGGCATCGAAGGATATGAATACGAAAGAAGAGTCGTTTGTGATGTTGGTGTGTGCGGCTGTTTCACTCACTGGATCAAGTGCTGCTTTGGGGTTTGTGTGTGGGATCGTGTTGTTTTTGTTGCTAAAATTGAGGGAGGTGGATTGTGGCTCTCACGATGGCGATGATTAAACGCTTAATTAATTTAATATTTCTTATGTAAAATAGCTTTTTATTAACTATTTGTTTGAGGTTGTTTGATAGTCTTTTAATAATTATTAAGATGTTACTTATTAATAGTTCATACGTTTTTAATAATTAAGAGGGTATATGGTTTAATGAATAATAAGTATTTTAAAAGTTTAAAAGGGTAGAAGAAATTACTAACCAAATAAACAAGCACCTTATTTGATTTTTCTTTCAAGGAATGATTCATATTAATGATCTTGTTTCGTTTTCAATTGTTTATTTCTTTTGTTAACCTATTAAACCTAAAACCCAAGTAAATTATATTATGTACCAATATAGATAGGTTATAAATTGTAATTGACACTTTTTTAAAATAATGTTTCAAAATCTAAGTTTTATAGTTTTATGTTTTTATAAAGATACAAACTTTAAATGACTAATTTTTTGTTTAAATGCTAAGATTATAAATAATAATAATTTTTTTTGAACATAGAACACATAATAAATAGACATAGAAAACAAACACATTATCAATGTTTACAAACACAAAGGAATGACCATGATTTTTATTCATGTTCATTTAATTATTAAACGAACGACATAAATGGTTTTTTACCAAATGATTCACGAACTATTAGTGAAACTTTTGCTTTGTTTACAAGTAAATGAATCCTTAAATCTTTAATTGATTCTTTTTCATATGTGCCAACTCGTCAGATGTATAGACCGGCTCCCGTGGAATCTGAGAGGATTACTAGTTTGCTAGACTTGTATAGTCATGACAAGAGGTGGGCAAAAAACACGGAACCGGAACCGACAGATCAAACCGTAACCGGTCATACCCGAACCGGCGAGTACAGGCGGTTCCGAATTCTCAGAGAAATCGGAACTGGAACCGGAAAAACTGGAACCATTTCCACCTTTGCTCGACAAAATCAAACTGTAACCAGCCAAAAACTAGTTGAAACCGTTCAAAAACTAGAACCGGTTATTAGCTTTGTTGATCATAACTTGTTAAAAAAAAATTGGTTTGCCCACCTCGGCTCTAGTTAAGACTTATGAGAGTTTTTAGGTTAGTTAATTTATCGGCCCAAAGGCCCAAAACGAATTATATTTGGGCCATCATTTATCGGCTCAATTTGCTATCAGTCTCTCACGTCTAAGATTACTAAACCGACCATGAAACCGGAACTAGATTAAAATCGAGATTTGAGAGTATGCTCGGAAATGGAATCTGCTGGTGAAATCAAAACCCTAGAAGAAGAAGAAGGAATCAATTGGAGAACTGGAATCCTCTATCCCACTCTCCTCGGAGGTTTTCCCCAATTCATTTGATTCAATTTTTTAGCCATGGAAGCTAAGACACCCAAGGAAAAGTCTAAAGTATGTTTTAAATATCTGTTTCTTGATTAGGATTCATGGGAGGAGGCATTGGATGGAAGGTTTACGGCCGTGAATTAATGTCTACTTATGCTACTAATCTTGCCATAGTCACCGGGTGCTATTGTGGTAAATTGGCATCTCCTCATTTTGTTTTATTGTATTCAGTTGTTTTAAAAATTATATAAATACTGGAAATCACTTGGTTTGAATGTTTGATCAATTCATGGAAACTGCAATAATCATAGCTCGCATATTGATAGTTTACCATAAACGAATGTGTATGTCTTTTTGTATGATTTTGAAAAAGTGCGTTTGGCGATCAGAAAATGCGTTATAGCATGAGGTGGCACTCCTTGCACATCCAGATCAAAATTGGTCAAAATTAGGTTCTTTGGGTGGCTGATATGTAAACACAACGAAAGGAGTGAATAGATTATGCCATTATGAATGGTTACTTGATAAAAATGTTAATATGTAGAAGTGATGCAACTTTAAGCTGTACATAAAGCTTATTTGTCAGCATATAAAGCAAAGCCTGGTGCCCTGGTGTACGTGAAGCTACCATCAATCATCTTGCACCTCAGATTTCGGGACCAAAATGCCTTGGAGCACCTCTTGCCTTGGATTTGTGAACAAATGCGCCTCGGAGCATTTCACACCTTGACTTTCATGACCAAAACACCTCGGAGCACCTCGTGCTTTGGCTTTTGGGACCAAACGCCTTGTAGTGCCTCGTTCTGTTTAAAATTAAGGACTTATGTATTTGTTCTGCATTAAGACTATTTATAACAACATTTGATCAGAGAATACATGCCTAGATGTGATGACAGTGCTTCTAAGATAAAGTACACGTTGTTTTCTTCTTTTAACCATATTCTGCTTTGTGACTTGTGAGTACTATTTATACAACGTTAAAAGCATGTTATGTGATTCTGGGTCTCATTTACTTTGTTTAAATGGATCGATGAAATGATGTAAACAAATGGAACGTTGACGTTTTTATATATGTTTCATTTGATGACAGGTGCTCGAGAGTTTGTAAGAGTGAGTAGGCATTCTGGGCCTGATAATCTAGTTGACTCAGCAATTGCTGGATTTGGCACTGGTGCTATTCTAGGCAGATTGCAAGGTTAGTTATAAATGTCCTGGTATATATTTCAGTGTTACACACATTAATTATTTCCGCATATATAATGTTATTTTCTCTATATAGTGAATCCTCATTTGTTGTGCCACTATTACGTGAACCATGTAAATCAGTGCTCTGTCCTTAAATATTTTTTTGCCTTTTGGCCAAATTTTGACTGCAACAAAGCTAGACATCATGGACCTATTCGTCCTTATTTTATGAAATATCTAAACCTATAAGATTAAACGTATAAGAACTATTGAGATAAACTTGAGAATAACATCATCAACAATTTACCCTAGTACTTTGCTTCAGTGTGTTTGCTATTACTCTGTTTATGAAGTTCAAAATTTGCATAACTTAAAAGACTGAGGAAGTAGTTCTTATGCTTAAATTTTCCGACTAAAATGCCGAGCTCGTTTCCATTGTTCGCCCATTGTCACGATTGGAATATTAATTGATTCGGATGCATAATCCACAAACCATAGCAATTGCTTACATCTATGTTTGTTACTGGGATTCATGTCATCTTTCATGAATAGTACATAAATGAAATATAATTGCATTTTCAATCATGTTTAATGCCATAAGTACTCATTAAAAAACTAAAAAAAGGTGAATGATTCAAATGAATAAAAATCATATGATTAATATGGTTACATTCCATTAGATTTATAAACATATTTGTTGGGGTATTTACATTAAAAACACAAAGATTCATCAGTCACCTGATTAATTCACATAAAATATCATCAAATTTATAAGCCAATAAACACAAGTTGTAACGAAATGTTGATATCAGGTGGCCCTATTGGTGCAATCCGTTACTCCATTGGGATTGCCATTGTGGGAACCGGGGTTGATTTTGCTGCTATCAAATTACGACATGTTTTCAAGAACATGTACGAGTCTGGTGATGAGAAGAAAAAGGGTGGGTTCAAATGGCCCGAATGGTTGCCCATCCAAGTTCTTGATGAGGAAGCTCTTGCTGCAAAGCACGCACGAGAGGAAGCTTTGCGGGCTCGGATCCGTGATCTGACAAAAGAAGAGTCATAGTTGTTCTGTTCAGTGTTTCTGTTCAAGTAAAAAGCAGAAAACTTTTGGTGATGGTTATAGATTTTAATAAATCATTTCCATTGTACGTGTATACGGTTGTTACCATATTAAAGATGTGAAGATTGGGATAAATTAATGTTTGTTAGTTTTTTTTAGTTTTTGTTTGATTATCTCTAGCGTAGGGTAATACTAGAAGAGTCAGTTTTTTTTAGTTTTTTCTTTTTTCTTTTCATGTCAGATTGTGTGATATATTTCAAGAAGCGGGACAACCTCTTTGGTTGCACCCTTGTGAGTGGAGGTGGCCAACGTACCCGGAACTGGAACCGGTCATACCCGAACCGGTGGGTACGGACAGTTCATGGTTTTTAGAGAAATTGGAACCGGAAAAAGCGGAACTGGTTCTACTCTTAAACCGGCCAAACCTGAACCGAAACCGGTGAAAAACCGGTTGAAGCTGGTCGAAACCCGGAACCGGTTCCGGTTTCAAAAAAACCCGGTTTGCCACCTCTGTTGTGAGTTGTCACATCTCTAATTGAAACAATTCTTGATATCATATATTATTCATTATGTATCTTTTTCATGTCTCAAGATCGATGATGTATATCTAAAATATACACTTTTTTTTGGGTTACTTGTTGCTAATCAATTGGTTTAATATAAAATGCACCAAGTTTGCAGCAGTTTTCAGTTTATTAAAAACATGTTATCAATTATGACAATAAAATTTCACAAAAAGCTTTTCGACGTTTATACTTCTGTCATTTATTATCATAAATGATTTTGAATATAATTTTTTTATCAATCTTTTTCATTTGAAAGAAATAAAAGAGTATTAATATGTAATAATTTTTTTTTTTTTTGTTTTTTAACTCGTGCAATACCTATACGACCAATAAATGATTCTTTTAATTGTTATTAATTTTTTTTTTAATTTCTCAAAATTAGTTTCATGGTTAAGGCTTGTTCTTTCTCCTTGAAGACTAAGGCTTAAACTTCACTGTTGACACTTTAATAGATATCAGGTGAGGAGATAAATCTTAAACTTAATCTCAGGTTTCAAACCAATGGAGGGCAATGGTTTACCTATTTCATGAGGTTTCCGCGGATATGAGGGTACGGTCTCTTGGTCGGCGATTGAATAATCGATATTAGTTACTAACTGTCAAGAAAACTAAAGGTAGCACAACGGTACTCTGTCGTTCAAAAAAAACTAGTAAACCAATAAGTTCACAACATGTGTCGGATTATAAAAATACCTGCTTTTCTAAACTAAATGACAAGCTTTATTAAAATAAAATAAAATTGTTTGAAAAGAAGAATAAGAAGTTAAACCAACGGCGACGAATGCTCGATGACTCAGACCATTGCAAACTAGTTTTATACCCGTCCGGTAGACGAGTATTATGGTATAATCGCTAAATTTAGAACAATTCATTCTAAAAAAAATAATTGTTTAATACATTAAGGTACAAATCATAAGATAGACAATTCATTAAAAACACAAAATGAAAATCAAATAAGTAATATAAGTTGAACTCAAAATCATAAAGCATGTTTCAATGACATAAAAAAATATAAACATATAAAAAAACCAAGTACTAAATTGTATATTTTAACATAGCAATTTCTTAATTTTTTTGGGTTTTACACTAGTGGGCGACTTGAGACCGTGAGGGAGAGTGCAACTGTGGGAAACGAATCAATGTTGAGACGAGAGGCGGTCTAGAGGAGAGGGAAACGACTAGCCGGGAAGAAGTATACTTGGACGACTCGTCTCATCTCATCTTTGGTTCTTCACTTCTTTTGCTATAGATCGGTAACATCGGTTCGTCCAGTACTCATGTTAATTGTTCTTACATTTGTTAAGTGTTAATCATCTGGTTGCTGGTATCTTGCATCTGTTGATTGTTCATTTCACCATTTGATGCTCAAAAAGCCAAAAGGTTGCCGACTTGCCAAGAGTTGTATCCACGTCTGCATCTGCTATTGAGTTATTCGGGTATTCCAAATTTTACAAGTTACATTTCGTTAATTGTTCCTACATTTCTCTAATTATTATGTTAAGGCTTGTTTTGACTTGACCTTATATGATTAATTCCTATTGATTTTGACTTGATTAAATTCTGGGGTATTTTATTTGTTATTTGATGAATTAAGGCTTAATTGTTCTTTGCCTATATAAACCATGCTTCCTCCATGCGTGCACGACTCTCATATATCAACTCGTCTCATGCCCATCCTCTGTCTCAGACACAACTATCATGAACCCTAAATGTAATCTCCACCACTAGACCCGTCTCCACCTACACCACCAACGACAACTATGCAGTTCCTTCGCTAGAAGTCAAGAATCGGTGCTTATCAACAACTCTTGGTTCGTCTATGTTTCTCCTTTCTTCTCCAGCTCTTTTTTTGTTACATTTGGGGTTTTAGATCAACCAGCTTGATGTATTATGCACACAATAGAGATGACGAACATCTAGGGTTTTATGGGTTTTCTTTAAATTAAGCGCTTAAGGGTTACTCGTAATTGTTTGATAAATTGTGGCTGAGATGCCAAGTTTGCAATTCTTTTTCTACAATTTTTGATCCATTTGACAAACAATCTCTTGGGTGTCGAATTAAGCGAATTGATTTTGGTAATAGACACCCAATTATATATAGCATAGAGAGGCAAGGTGGTTTTTTGCATTAGAGATATGTTCCCTTCTAAGTATGCTACAACTATGTTTTTACTGGCCTAGAAGCACACAGAGCCCCATTCATTTCAGACATAGCACGGATTTTCTCACTTTCATCTCCTAATCTAACAAAACCACAACCCTTAGATCTTCTGGTTGTTCTATCGGTAACAACTTTTGCTCCCTTAATAGATGGATAAATAGTTAAAAAGCTTCTTGTAGTATGTAATGTAAAACATTTGCAGCCAAGTCAACAACAAATATTGCGTAATCTGAGGTATCTTCGTTACTTGTCTCCATTGCGCCAAGAGTATCCCAGTTGGGCCTGAAATTCTGCACAGTAGATGGCATGAAGGTTCCATTGTAGGTCTGTAATGCGTTTTCTGCACCAGAAGGTCTTTTGAACTCAATAAAATCGTATCTCTCTGGTTGTCCAGTTTGGTTGTTTTGAATTATTTTAACTTAAAAATTGTTTTAAATTAAACTCATATCTATGAAAACTCATAAAGCAGCAGCATGTTGTTTCAAAAAAAAAAAAGATACAGGCTACCAAAAACAGGCCAATTTGAGTGAAATCATTTAGATTTTATAGTGTTTGATCCTATCTTACAAACTATTTTATAATCTTAAAGAAAACAAGCTTTTATTGTGTCAATTCAGTCATGTAGGAACTCCACAATGCTGAAAGCAAAATAACTTGCAAAATAAATCAAGTACTCACTTTTGTAGTATAGCTAGCAACGAGTAAATAAAACCCCTTTAAATTAAACACATCCATAGAAACAAGAACATGATAAATCCCCTGGAAACAAGGCCTAAGGGTGTAAACATGTGTATCTAACCAAAGAGAGAAATGAAAATATACTTTTTATCTGTCTGTTCACGATATTTAATATCAAAACCCAATAATATGAAGTTTTTATTGAAATTAAATGTAATCACATTTGAGAAGCTATCCTATAAATCACATTGTTTCATGGCATTCTACACATTTGCTATACAAAATATAGCAGCCTACAAACCAACAAATCATGTTATACATAAAATCAAGTGCCGAATACAATTCCCTTTTTAAAAAAATTAGTCCTGTAAATAGACCTCATAGGATAAAAGTCTTCACTTTTATAGAGAAGTCCCTTCAAGTTAATGGTATAAAGTCTTTTACTCTTTCCCTCTATCTTTTCCTTTCCCTCTGTCCAGTCTTTGCTATGGCAGGTTATTGATTGATATTTATTGGTATTCTCTAACGGTTTCAATTTTATTAGTGTAGTCGATTGAAAGGGGAGTCCCAATATCATCGATCCGTAATCACTTGCAGCAAACATTGACTTCAACCAGGATGGAACAATGGACATTTCTTGCTCACTCCGAAACCTAATTCAAAATCATGTAGGTATGATTTACATCAATTCTGGTTTGTTTTTATGTTTAACATTTCTTATTATGTTCCATTGTTACTTGATTTCACAAAAATATTTACTTTGTTTACTTGATTTGTGATCTCTAAGTTAAAAATTACAAATAATCATATGTTTTTTTATTTAGGTTTTTATCTGTATTTTAATTTTATTTCTTATTGTTATAGATTTTAAATCTTACTTTACATCGAATGTGTTTGAATGATACTTTTTAGTTTACTAATGCATGATTTTGTCTACTCCTTAAATTATAATCATCAAAACTAAGGCTTTTGAGTTTGCAATGAAAACTAAGGCTAATAGTTATAAGCTTTAAATCTGCAACGACATCAAACAGATGAATGCAGCTTTTTTGTTTTGAACGATTGCCTATTATTGCATGTTTGCAGTTTAGAACACACAATATTACTTTTAGAATTGATTTATGCTTGTACATGGCAGCTAGATCTAGTGTTAAAACACTTAATTTTTTTGTTCTTATGACTGCAGGTTCTTACTTTCATTGGCGTATTTTTGAAAGATAATATGTAAAAGTACTGAGTTTTTATACAACTTGCAAATTACACGTTGTTTTTGGTTTGCAGAACATCAGGTTGCAAGTTGGATGAACTACTGCATGTTTTTGTAACCAGGTATGTGAGATCATTTTAACAAAAAAAATTGTTAGGTTTAATAAGTTTAAACTCTAGCACCTAAGGATGCTTGGTTTTTGTCAGCTTATTCGGCTATAGTTTGCTTCCAATTGCAAACATACTGGACATTTATTGTTTTCATAGATACAAAATGTTCTAATTATTTATTTTTGTTTTCATGGTATTAATACTAATTTAGATGATTACATGTAGTTTACTAGTTTGTGTTCTTACTTTTACATATTCAACCCATTTCAACCCATGTTAGTATATTCAGTTTCCTCTTTTGAAACCAACATGTATACCATATTGCTTTTACTCTTTATCTCTTTCTTTCTTTACATATAAAAGAGTATTTTTTTTTAATTTTTTTTTCAATGGACTGTTAATGAGGCCAGCTATGAGAGGAGAGGAGTTAACTCAAACTCATATTGTGTCTACCACTACGATTTATCATTTTTTTGTGTGTCATTCATCATTATGAGGTTGTTTATTGTGCCTTTCATTAGGTTGTCCATCGTACCCCAGTTTGACTTTAGCAGGTTATTTAAGATTGAATTTTCATGTTTGTGTATATTAGTTATATTTATGAATTCAACATGTGTATTGATTGAATATGTTTATGTTGCCAACAATTGTGTATTGATTGAATATGATTGTATGTTGGTGTTTACGAGTTATTATGCTATACTTATTTGTTATTTTTTATATTCTCATTGACTTGCAAACATCATTGGCAAAAAAGTTCATAGGTATAGGAATGAAAAAGATATACCTTTTGTTAGTTGTAAAGGTCTAATTCAGGTATTCAGTGACAATAATATGGTTTATCAATATCAAGCCTACATGTTTAGAGCATAAAATCTCAATTATAGTTCATATGTAGATTAGTAAATTCTTTAAATTGTTACATGAATTGAAAAGAGCTTCTTTTATATGCAACCGACAATTATTTCACAAAATAATAGATTTACGAAGATGGATTGATGAATAACAAAAAGAGTTGCGGAAGGAAGAAGGTAGAAGAAGGTTTCATTCTTTAAATGGTTACCATTTACACATCAAGGTTTCACCCTCTAGCTAAGGTAGGTTTATCTGGGAAATTTGGTTTCATTTTTCAACTTTTTGAGGATTTTTTTTTCCCGCAGTTTAATGCGCCGCAGCGCGCGCCGGGATAACCTAGTTTGATTAATTAGTGTTGATTTTGATTTGATTAGATTTAGGGGTCATTTTGCTTGTTATTTGATGAACTAAGGCTTATTTAAGCTAGAAAAATTAACCTAATCTAAATATATGCATGTGAATTATCACTAAGCTTGTTTGTTTGTTTGTTGCTTCATGCCTATTATGGAAAAAACAAAATTTAACTCTGTCAAATGTCAATTATTAAAGTTACTATATAACTGTAGGTCTCAAACTGGGAGGAAAAAAAGAAGAGTGTTCTTAGAGGTTAAACTGTCATTTTTACATCTTAAAATAGATGGTGTAGGAAACATCAAATTATATTTTGTTTTTCTTTTTTGTGCAAAGAAGAGTGTTCTTTGGGCCTCTACAAAGCTTGAGCCGGCCCTGTTTGGAATGCAGGCTTTACACAACCGGAATGCTATGTTAGTTTAAATAGTGTGGCAACATTGTTGTCTGGAATTTGTAAATCGTCGTAAACATTCATTTTTTATAATGTGTAAAATAAATTCTTCATTTATTTATTTACTTGTTTCATTAATATGAGGAGCAATTGTCACGCAGGGGTATACTTGCACATTATCAGAAGCAATTGACACGTTTTAACAGGAGCAATTGACACACAAGGGTATTTAAAAGGCAGGTCTATACGATTTTTTAAGGAATGCTTTGGTAGATTTTTTACCTTTCTACTGCAAGGATAAAGAATTGGTCAAATGAGAAGTTTTCTTTTAGGCGACGTGATTGGAAACCGCCTAAATTGATGTTGGAAAGGTGTCCTGCTATTGGACATGTGAAGATTTATTGACAGGTGGATTTGTGTCCTGCTATTGCGAAATGTAAATGTTTTAACCGGTCGTAACTTCGCAGGTGTCCCACTGAAGGAAACTGCTTACATAACCGCCTATTAAATGAATTTAGACAGCGCAGATTAAATTTCAGGCATTTTAAAGGGCTAGGATTTCATCTCAGAGCAGTTGAATAGATTGGGGTCTATATATATATAATGGCGGTCTCTGCTAAAACCCCAACAGTTGCTTCATGTCTCTCCGACCTTTTAAACTCTCTTCACCATAATCATATCTCTAAAACCACCAATTTCTTAATCCCATCTTCAACATGCAAACTTTCGTTAAAAAAGAAGCATGAAATATCAGTAATCAACATCGATTCCATCGACACCCGAGATCCCAATTCCCTAATATGCGATCTATGCCTTCAAGGAAATTTAGAACAAGCTTTAATAATGTTAAACGCAATGAAAAAACTTCGAATTCATGTCTATGAGGACACTTACATCACGTTAATCGATCTTTGCGAGCGGAAACGGGCAGATACCGAAGGTTGCCAAGTGTACTCTTTGATAAAGAATTCGAAAACCCAATTGGGTATCAGAATTGGGAACGCGTTGTTAAGTATGTTTGTTAGATTGGGCAATTTGGTTGATGCATGGTACGTGTTCGGTAAAATGTCTGAGAGAAATGTGTTCACTTGGAATGTTTTGATTGGCGGGTATGCTAAAGCTGGGTACTTTGATGAAGCTTTGGATTTGTATAACCGTATGTTGTGGGCTGGAATCCGACCCGATGTGTATACTTTTCCTAGTGTTTTAAGAACTTGTGGGGCTATACCGGATTTGATCATGGGGAGAGAAGTTCATGTTCATGTGTTGCGATTCGGGTTGGAATCTAATGTTGATGTGAATAATTCTTTGATTACTATGTATATGAAATGTGGGAATGTATATAGCGCGCGGTTAGTGTTTGATAAAATGCCTATGAAGGATACAATATCTTGGAATGCTATGATTTCAGGGTATTTTGAAAACGAGGAACGTTTGGAAGGCTTGAAATTGTTTCTTGACATGCTTGATTGCTTTGTGGTTCCAGATGTGATGACAATAACTAGTGTAATGTCAGCCTGTGAATTTGTTGATGATGAAAGATTAGGAAAAACGATGCACGGGTTTGCAACAAAACATGTGTTTGGAAAAGATGTTTCAGTTGATAACTCATTGATACAATTTTACTCAGCCATCGGTGCTTGTGATGAAGCTGAAAAAGTTTTTACCAGAATTAGATCAAAAGATGTAGTATCATGGACATCAATGATTTCAAGTTATGTGAATAACAAGCAGTCTGAAAAAGCTATAGAAGTTTACATGAAGATGAAGACAGAAAACATTAAACCTGATGAAATCACTATTGCGAGTGTTATCTCTGCCTGTGCATCTTTAAATCTTTTAGATTTGGGTATTGAGCTACACGAATTTGCTAAAACAACAGGACTCATATCGTATGCCATTGTCGCCAATGCATTAGTTGATCTTTATTCTAAATGTAAATGTATTGATAAAGCTTTAGAAGTCTTCAAACGCATTCCGAAAAAGAACATCATATCGTGGACTTCAATCATCAATGGCTTGGTGATTAATAACCGTGATCTTGAAGCTCTTATATTCTTTAGAAGCATGAAGCTTACTTTACTACCAAATTCAATTACTTTAATTACTGTTCTTTCAGCCTGTGCTAAAATTGGAGCTTTGGATGCTGGAAAAGAGATACACGCATACACGATAAGAAACGGGCTAGGGTTTGATGGCTTTGTTCCAAATGCCCTTTTGGACATGTATGTAAAGTGTGGAAATATGAAAACCGCATTGAACCAATTCAATTCAATTGAAAAAGACACTGCTTCTTGGAATACAATGTTGACTGGCTATGCACAAAGAGGACAAGGTCAAAATGCCGTTGACTTATATACCAAGATGGTCAACTCAGATGTAGAACCTGACCCAGTAACATTTATTTCTTTATTATCTGCATGTAGTAGATCACGTATGGTAAAATATGGATTAAGGTATTTCAAGATTATGGCAGAAAACTATGGTATTGTACCTAACCTCAAGCATTATGCTTGTGTAGTTGATTTACTTGCGCGTGCAGGAAAACTTGAAGAAGCTTATGGGTTTATTAGAAAAATGCCTATAAAACCAGACGAAGCGATATGGGGAGCTCTTCTGAATGCATGTAGGATTTACAAAAATTTTGAGTTGGGGGAACTTGCAGCCCAAAATATTTTTGATATGGTTGAATCAAATGTAGGGTATTATACACTTTTGTGTAGTTTTTATGCTGATAATGGTACATGGGATGAAGTTGCAAAGTTGAAAGAGTTGATGAAAGAAAAAGGGATTATAAATGATCCTGGGTGCAGTTGGGTAGAAGTGAAGGGAAAAGTTCATGCATTTCTTACTGATGATCAGAGCCATCCTCAGGGAAAAGAAATATATTTAATTCTGAATGGTTTTTATGAAAAAATGGAAGAAATTACTGAATTTGATGATTCTAAAGCGGATATTTTGTGTGGTCATAGCGAAAGACTGGCCGTCGGATTCGGGCTTTTGAATACGGCTCCTGGCGTGCCTATACGGGTGACAAAAAATCTTTACATATGTGAAAGTTGTCATAATTTGATGAAGTTTATTTCTAAACTTGTTAGGAGAGAAATTAGTGTTAGGGATACTGAATGTTTACATCATTTTAAGGATGGTATGTGCTCTTGTGGGGATTCTGGGTATAAGCCATATAATTCATCATGAAAGAAACAAAATGTTGATATCATTTTCCATTTAAGTGCATGATTCTAGTGATATTGGTAAACTTATGCTTGGAATTATTCCAAAAGTCACCAAATTCTATTTGTTTTTAGATGATTGAGAAGACTTACAAGACTTTAAAAATATTTTACTAATTAATAAGATCAGGTAAAATATAGCTTGCATTAGAGAAAATTGGTCTAGACTATACATACAAGACTTTACAAAGGCCTTACTAATAGGGGTGTTCAGAATAACCGAAACAGTTTAAAACCGATAATTGAACCATATCCATAACCCAAAAAAACAGTGTCGAATTCTGAATTTGGTTTTCGATTCGGTTTTCGGTTCGGTTAACGGTTTCAAAAAATTTTGAATTCGGTTTATTTGGTTAACCGATTAAACCGAATTCATATTTTTATTTGTATTTCTATTAATAATATGTAACGTCGAATTTGGTTTGTTTGGTTGAATTCGGTTTATTCGGTTTTTAACTGGTTTATTTGGTTTTTAATCGGTTTGTTCGATTTTAACCGAAACCAAACCGAATTCAGTTAACAATTTTCCGAAGTCTGTTCGGTTCAATTTACAGTTAGGGAATTTTTTTTGATAACCAAATAAATCGAACAAATCGTTAACCGACCGATGAACACCCGTGCAAGTAAAACACAACTTACATCATATGTGGTTTTAGCCTTTAGGTTATACAATCAGATTCTTTAATTTTATATTTTTATATATTTTCCAGTTTTGAATTCGTGCGGATAAGAACGATTATCAATGCATTTCAATAATAGTTTTTGCATTGATCTGACATACCAAAAAAAATAATAATAATAATAAAAATTTGTAATGCCATTTCAACATTGTTGTTACTTGTTATGACACTGTTAAAGATAAGGTAGATCGGACATCGGTTACCGGAAATTCATGGTAGGGCATAGAATTTGGAAAACAAATGAATAAATAATTATCTCAAAATTGATATTTTTGTTTTATTTTAATAAAATAGTTTGATGTGACCTGCTTCTTTGAAGTAAATAAATAGTTGGAATGAACCAATCATAATATGCTAAAAACAATATAAAAAACAAGCTCCTATTAAAATGTATTACAACTAGTGAGTAGCCTCGCGCGTTGCGGTGGTAATTTTGCTTCAATTATAATATTATAACGCAAACACAATCTGACATATCAAAACAAATATATAAAAAGTGTAATGGTCATAAACGTGTCTGTTACAACATAATAGATTATATTACAATAACTTTAATATTTAATTGTTAATATTTTATATAAATATGATTATTAAATTTAAATAGTATTATTTAATTATTAATAATATTTAATTGTTAAATATTAGTATTATTAAATTAATTTATCATAATTTAAATAGAAATATTATTATGATGTCCTCGAAAGTGGTCTAAGAAAATAACTATAAACACTAACCTAGACTCAACTTAATTACAACGAGTTAAAACCGAAAATCCTAAACTAAACCACTTTGACAGGCAAGTGTACCTATCAATTGTAGAATAGCTAACAAAAGTCCGGATATCGAACCCACGAGACACTGATTTAACGAAATAAAATTAGAAAATGATTTAAAACAAATGGGGGGTTTTGAATAAAAATGGCAATTCAATTAAACTAATTACCCTAATTAAATTAGAAAAGGCAGATTCAACTAATAATTAAACCCTAAACAAATTAATGATTTTAATTAAAAGAAATGGTTTATAATTTTAGAAAAACCTAAATGAATGAGAAAAACTCTACTTAGGTAGAATTCCTGTTTGTTATTATTGACACTATTGACTTTGTTTAATATGATGGAACTAGGATCATAAACAGCAAAATATGGGTAATCTAATGGATTCTGGATCAATTACCAAATATAACCAATTAAGAAAACCTAATTTTGCAATATACACACTAGTTAATTGAATCACCTCCCGGATTTTTCCAATAACACTTTGTACTCAAATGAACAAGTCACATTCCTGATTTTCTTATTCCAATACACCAAAGATGCAAGAAGTAATCTTAGAATGTCTAATTTGACACGAAATGACAATAACACTAAGTCTTTCAATTAAACGACCCTCCCGGGTAATTATTATGAAAACCCTAATGCTAAAGATCACCCGACAAGTCTATCACCTTCCGGATTTCTAAACTTAGATACACAAATAACCCTAAAAACATCTATTATATCTTTTCCTATGGCTAGTGATATCAAACAAGCCACAAACTAGTCATAACACCAAGTCGATGACCTAATACGTGTCTATCACCGAAAGACATTCAATAAACACTTATGGAACATGATATAAACTGATATAATCAAGATTAGATATGCAAAACTCATCAAAATGACACAATAAAATATGTTACAAAAGTGTTTTCCATCATTGTAACAACTGTGCCGGAACCGTCGCCGGAACGATGAACGGAACAGTAACGGCACAGTAACGCAGGTACAAACTATGCAAACTATTGATGTACTGTCGAGTACGTAGTGCTAAACAGTAAACTATTATGCTAGTGTTTCTGAAATCTGATTAAACGTAACAGTTTAACAGTCGGAAACACATCAGACAACATGGAACCGTGATACTAATGCTTATCGATGTGATATGATGTGTAAACGTATGTGAGGATAAACAAAACGAAACGATAACGGTTGTTGCTACGGAATGCTAAACCGATGAGTTATTCGTATAGGTGACGATCTGTACGAATGATTCTGATAGTTTAACGTTCTGAAACAATAACTGAAAAGTAGAAAACAAAAGTCAGAAAGCAAAACCATCGTCGTGTTCGTTCGAATGACGATTCGAACGAATACGCGCGAAGGTGACGCGTTCTGACGAAACGAAAACGAAAACGATAAAAGACACGAACGATCATAAATTCAAAGAAATAAGATATTTCTTATTTTACAATTTTGAAACTCATCATTTAATAAATTAAATGATATTATTTCAAGAAATCGCGAATATGTTTAATAAACGCGTAAAAGTACGAAATTCGTTAAATAAATTTTATAAACGCTTAAAAATATTAAAATACGACGAATAATTTAATACGATAATAATTAAATTAAATTCTAAAAATAAATAATATACTAGTCATTAATATAAGTCCTATTAGTTAAAAAAAAAAAACCGTAAACGCGCGCGTTACGATCCGAATACGTGACGAAAACGTGAACCGAGCAACGAAAACGAACCCGAACTCACTCGGGGTATAAATACCCTTAATGAGTTCAACAACCTCATTTATCTCCTTCTCTTTCTCCTCCTAAACCCAAATTTCCGGTTTCAAGCTTCCCACCCCCATTTTGAACTTCAAATCATCATATCTCTTTCATTTCTTGATGAAATCGAGTGGTTCTTGAACCCAAACGAAGATCTCATCACCCTCTACACAAAAGTACAACCGATCTAGAGAGATCTCCACTGAAATTTCAGGTAATGAGCTACAAATGTCGCGAAAATTAGGGTTTTCTACACCCTTCTTCAACCTAGCATATTAACCAGGTCCTAACCTGTTTCTTTTCGATCCTCACTCTAAAAACCTGCTCTTACATGATACTACAAAAGACATCACCCTCTAGCTTGATCGACCCTAGCTCAAACAACTCCGGCAACTGGAACAGCAGCCGGTCGAATGGCCAAGGACGGCCGAAAGACCCTCGGCCGAATGAGGTTAGTCGCCGGTTGTCACCCATTCATCACCCTTCATTCGACCTTTCTCCTTCGGCCAACCCTCTCCTTCGCTGGCTACCTTCTTTCGCTCAACAGACATTCGCCGGCCACTTCATTCGACTGCTCTTTCGCCGGATGAGGTCATTCGCCAGCCACCATCTTCCTTCGACATTCGCCGGAACCACGTACATACGCTGGCCAAGACATGCGGCACCTCATTCGCAGGCTCCCATTTGGCAAGCTCCATTTGACAACCACCAGTCGACCACCTATAACCATGCGAGTGTTTTAGGCCCCAACAACATAAAAACAAGGAGCCCATATCAGATTTTGTTCGGCCATACCCATCACCACCCATTTGAGCATTAGGAGTTTATTCAGCCAGTGTGTGTAGTAAGGCTCAATAGCAACCAATTTCACCTTTTCGGCCCAACTACATGGCCCACAACTAATTGTCCAACCCACACATGTTATCTCGGCCCAATGAAATAAAGCAGGCCCAACAGTTGGCCCACCTATTGTTTTGTTTGTCCAGCCCAGTCGGCAAAGGACATTGGTGGCCCATACTTCATCACACTTGGCCCAACAGCATGACACTTGGCCCAACAACGTGTGATGGTCTTGAAAACCCCTTGGCCCATTTATTCGGCCCAGCAAACTAGCCCACCTGTTAAGCCATTGTGATTTGAAATTACCAATGTATATGATAGGCCCATAAAATACAGCCATCTAGTTTGATTTGTAGCAAGAACCACCCAAAAATTCATTTGGCCCACACTTGTTGTAGGCTCATGAGGCTCACATTCAGCCCAATACACTTGGTTCAGTCCACACATGTAATCGGCCCAAAGAAATTAGGCCCAGTTTGGTCGAGGCCACCTTGTTTCGGTCCATCATTCAATCTGTGGGCCTAAGGCCCAACTAATTAGTCCATGAGACTATTTCGGCCCTATGGTTATTTTGTAAACGAACACCTAAAAAGGCTCAAGTATTATGCTACTGTGTTAATATGTAGAGTAATAATTGTTAAAACACATCAACATATTAAGAATAATGGCAACACTTTTGAGTAATTTATAATTTAGGTTTACAGCAAATTAACTTTTAAGTAAAATACTTAGAAAATCCTTGTGAGTTAAATCCTCATAATTGATTATGGCTAGGAATAAAAGTGAGACACGCAACATAAGGATTATTGGTAATGATGAAGTATAACAAAGAACCGGGGCCGAATCATGACCGAACCTTACGCGTGTTAGCCAAAGTCATGGCTAACACTTACACACGCACAAACTATTCATAAATTTATACTTACAAATTTAAACAACGTGAAATCAATACAGGATCGTGAAAACAATATCAACTACAATAAAGAGCGCGTGCATTCTTGTTTGAGACTAAGTCAACTACCATAACTACAAGGTGAGTTCATTGTCCCCTTTCAAACTATTTTGGTTTTAACTCGGGACTGAGAAGCATGTTATTCATTTTAAAACAAATGTTTTAAATTTAACAAAATGCTATTTGATTATGCCAAGTGCTAAAGGCATAAGACTCTATTAAACTAAAAGCTATTCGATTATGCCAAGTGCTAAAGGCATAACACTCTATCTAAACTAAAAGCTATTCGATTATGCCAAGTGCTAAAGGCATAACACTTTATTTAAACTAAATGCTATTTGATTATGCCAAGTGCTAAAGGCATAAGACTCTATTAAACTAAAAGCTATTCGATTATGCCAAGTGCTAAAGGCATAACACTTTATCTAAACTAAATGCTATTCGATTATGCCAAGTGCTAAAGGCATAACACTTTATCTAAACTAAATGCTATTTGATTATGCCAAGTGCTAAAGGCATAAGACTCTATTAAACTAAAAGCTATTCGATTATGCCAAGTGCTAAAGGCATAACACTTTATCTAAACTAAATGCTATTTGATGATGCCAAGTGCTAAAGGCATAAGCTACTTGCTAATACTTAAGCTATGTGATAATACCAAGTGCTAAGGGTATTTACTATGTGATCAAGCTATTATGGATGCTAATTCTATGGAATCATGTTACAAGCGAACACTACGGGTTATGCTAAATACTAAGGATATGGGTTAAACTAAATGCTAATAATGCGGGTTTATGCTATGAACTAACACCATGGGTTATGCTAAATACTAAGGGTATGGGTTAAACTAAATGCTAATACTACGGGTTTATGCTATGAACTAACACTACGGGTTATGCTTAATACTAATGCTATGAGACTATGTTACTGGTTAATGCTATGGGTTTGTGCTAGAAACTAATGTAAACGTTAAATGCCAATGATTCTACAATGCTATGGGAATCCTAAACACAATCATACACACATATTGAACACTTGAATGCTATGGATACTGTAAACTCTTGAATGCTATGTGATTGCCATGCTCAAACAACGGTTTGGCCTCTCAGTGCTTGCCTTACCGGTTGTAAAGCTAGTTCTTGTGCACAAGTTACGTAAATGCTGGACTCTTTGTATGCTAAAACTATAGGCTACGGAAGAACAATAGTTGGTCTCTCAGTGCTTGCCTTCAGGTGTTCTCCTAGCCGGGACTTGAAGAACAATAGTTGGTCTCTCAGTGCTTGCCTTCATGTGTTCTTCACAGTCTTATCGAGGAAATGGACTGATGGCCTCTCAGTGCTTGCCATGCAGTGTTTCCCACATCTATTTACCCGGGTTAGCAGTAACTAGGACGATATGGTGATCCTTAGTTGACTTTGTGTCGACTTGGAAACCCTCTATCTCCCCCTGAGTTGCTAATCACACCTGGGGCCGGTTTGGATTGACAATGGATTCCTTTGGGCATCTGGTTATTCATACCGGTATCTATCAGACTACACTCGAGTATACTATCGGTGATTGGGGGAAACTATACGGATGGGTAGGTAAAAGGCTTAATTATTATTAATAACAGTGTCATATGTTTATTAGTATGTGGTGGGATAGCGTCTGGGCTTGACCCTTTCAGGATTCCCTATATATAAGCATACCGATTTGGATATTACATGTGGAGTTAATAAGGTTAAGGTTTTACCTACAGGGGTTTTGCTAAAGCTATTTGAACTTACAAACACAAGTGTATAAACTACGATGGGAAAACTATACGGATACTAAAACTATTTAAACTTACAAACTACATGAACTCACCAACCATTGTGTTGACTTTGTTTTCTTACATGCTTTCTCAGGTGATGCACAGGTTTAACTTAAGCTTTTGGATTGCATGCTAGGCGGCCTAAATAGAGGACCTAGTGATTTTGGGAAGCACACATTTTGTTAATCACACGAATCATTCTTGGATGTCTTGTACAGATTACAAGATAGAATACATTGATTCTTTTGTTAGGTTTACTAAGTTAAATTATCAAACATTGACATTGTAATTTAACTTTGTAATCCTAGTTAAATGCTTTATTGTGCTTTAGTTATTCTTAACATTGATGCTATGTAAACAATCTGATCAACCCGATTATCACACCCGATATCGCGCCCCGGGAACCTTCCGCCCGACGGGGACTCCGATCCAACCCCGCCGGCCCGGGGTGTGACAGATTGGTATCAGAGCTCAAGGTTATAGAGAATAATAGGTCATTTACTTAAATGGTTTGGCCTAGACTATAACTTAGGGACCCTTCATGTAGAGAACATAGGAATTAGGGATATGCTTTCATTATGTCTTCTGCATTCGATCATTACACTAACTGATGTCCTATTGGTTACGATTAGAATGTCACCGAGAAGACAACCGTCACCATCTCTACCTTCACAGGAGATGGGTCCAACAGTCGATGCACTCGCAACTCTGATTACTGAAGAGTTGATGTCGGTTCTTCCTGGAATCATCAACCGAATCAGGAACAGTGAGGAGTTTACTCGGAGCTTCTCACTACCTTCTGAAAAGAAGAAGGAACCAGAGACAGGAGAAACCAGCAACAAACCTAAACGTCGTGCTGCAAAAAGACGAAAGAGGACTGTGAACTACACTGACGCTACACCCATTAGGCAAATCCTGCCTTTTCCGACTACAAGAGTGAGTATGCAATACGAGGGAAAAACCCCTCACTGTCCAGTTTGTCGTAATTATCATCGAGCTGAACTCCCATGTGTGCAATGCACACGCTGTGGGAAGACGGGTCACTGGGTGCAACAATGTAGGTCATCTGTAGCCTACATTCCCCCTCAATATGTGGGTAAGCACCCTGAATGTGATGAATGTGGATACCACCATAGTAAAGAGAAACTTTGCAAACACTGCCTGAACTGCGGGAAATACGGACACTGGATCCAACAGTGTCGGTTTATCTCTACTAGGAAACAAGAACAAAGAGCAAGTACCTCTACTCCCTCCCAACATAACCACACCTGCTACACGTGCGGAATGCTTGGACATTTCGCGAGGGACTGCCCTAGGAGGATGCCTCCAGTTGACCCAGTAATCACCAAAGAATTACTTGCTTTACCAGCTCCTGGAGATCACAGAGAGTCCGATGACTCCATAGGTATGCAAACTTCATTAAGTTACAATGAATTATTTAATGATGTATAAACCAGAAATGCATGAACCGTTGTAGTTTTAGTAACAATAAATCTCAGGTAACTGTAAACAAACTCTGTGCCGATAAGATAATCGGAATAGTAACCTAAGAAATTCTTAGGACAAATAAACATTAAACGACTAAGTAAAAGATAGGGAAATTCTTGATTATAGTTTAACTACTGTAACCAGTAGGTGGACTTTATTTATTTAGAACACTAAAAGTTGTAAGAAGTCAAAACGCTAAAAACTAGTGTGTAAGCTGTCACTTTTCATCTAGACCTTATCTCACTCGAGTTACTTAACCTGGAGAACTTCAGTTTTAGGATGTTAATGAAAGGATCCTTGGTTAATGCGCATAACACACGTAGGAAACCCTAGCTGACACTAAGGTCGTGTAGCAATTGGTACTCATAGCATCAGCTAGTTTGAACAATAAGGTGTTAGAGTCATACAGAGAATAAGCAAGCCATAACAATAAGACAACCATGAACAATAAGACCAGCAAAACTCTGAGGCAATACTTGGCGACTTATACGTAAAGAAATGACACCGATAGACGGAAACTAGATACATATGACTCATGAAGAATAAGTCAACAGAAAAGACTCACTATACGTGGGACCAGATGGTGTAAAGAACATAAACTAAACATGATGAGACTTAGAGGATAGACCACGAAAGTCCGCAACACATATTTGATCAGAAGAAACTCAACATACGACAGTGATGTTGGGTTGAGCTTTTGAATGATCACGAATGTGTAATCAGGTACCGTTCGGGCAGGGCAAACATTGTAACTAATGCCTTGAATTGGAACGAACGGGTCGAACCCTTGCGCGTTAGAGCAATGGGAACGACTATACAGACAAACTTACATAACAACATTATTCAAGCACAACAAGAGTCTGCTGAACGAGGAAACTTAAGGAAGGAACTAAAGTGTGGGAAAACAACTGGAGGACATTCTAAGAACTTGTGTTCTAGACTTCGGTGGTAATTGGGACTCTCACTTGCCACTAATCGAATTCTCCTACAACAGCAGTTATCACAACAGCATCGGTTGTGCCCCATCTGAGGCTCTTTATGGCCGAAAGTGTCGATCACCGATCTGTTGGTCTGAAGTGGGAGATAGTCGAATCACAATGCCAGAACTGATACAAGAAACTACAGACAAGATTGCTCAGATACAACAAAGGTTGCAAGCGACACGAAGTAGACAAAAGAGCTATGCCGATAAACGGCGTAAGCCGTTGGAATTCCAAGTGGGAGACCGGGTCATGTTGAAGGTTTCTCCATGGAAGGGCGTAGTTCGATTCGCGAAGAAAGGCAAACTAACACCACGATATGTGGGATCGTTCGAAATCATTGAACGTATTGGTCCTGTAGCATACAGACTAAGCTTACCGGATGAACTTAGTGGTGTACACGACGTGTTTCACGTCTTCAACTTGAAGAAATGTCTTGCTGATGAAACTCTTATCATACCGATCGAAGAAATTCAATTGGATGAACATTTACGTTTTGTTGAGGAACCGTTAGAAATCATGGATCGCAAGGTTAAACAACTAAGGCGAAGTCGTATTCCTATTGTCAAAGTGTGTTGGAACTCAAGGCGCGGACCCGAGTTTACTTGGGAACGCGAAGATCACATGAGAAACAAATATCCCCAACTAATCACAGAGAAAGCTGCACCCGATAGCAATGCTTAAATTTCGGGACGAAATTTCTCTAACAAGGGGAGACTGTAACAACTGTGCCGGAACCGTCGCCGGAACGATGAACGGAACAGTAACGGCACAGTAACGCAGGTACAAACTATGCAAACTATTGATGTACTGTCGAGTACGTAGTGCTAAACAGTAAACTATTATGCTAGTGTTTCTGAAATCTGATTAAACGTAACAGTTTAACAGTCGGAAACACATCAGACAACATGGAACCGTGATACTAATGCTTATCGATGTGATATGATGTGTAAACGTATGTGAGGATAAACAAAACGAAACGATAACGGTTGTTGCTACGGAATGCTAAACCGATGAGTTATTCGTATAGGTGACGATCTGTACGAATGATTCTGATAGTTTAACGTTCTGAAACAATAACTGAAAAGTAGAAAACAAAAGTCAGAAAGCAAAACCATCGTCGTGTTCGTTCGAATGACGATTCGAACGAATACGCGCGAAGGTGACGCGTTCTGACGAAACGAAAACGAAAACGATAAAAGACACGAACGATCATAAATTCAAAGAAATAAGATATTTCTTATTTTACAATTTTGAAACTCATCATTTAATAAATTAAATGATATTATTTCAAGAAATCGCGAATATGTTTAATAAACGCGTAAAAGTACGAAATTCGTTAAATAAATTTTATAAACGCTTAAAAATATTAAAATACGACGAATAATTTAATACGATAATAATTAAATTAAATTCTAAAAATAAATAATATACTAGTCATTAATATAAGTCCTATTAGTTAAAAAAAAAAACCGTAAACGCGCGCGTTACGATCCGAATACGTGACGAAAACGTGAACCGAGCAACGAAAACGAACCCGAACTCACTCGGGGTATAAATACCCTTAATGAGTTCAACAACCTCATTTATCTCCTTCTCTTTCTCCTCCTAAACCCAAATTTCCGGTTTCAAGCTTCCCACCCCCATTTTGAACTTCAAATCATCATATCTCTTTCATTTCTTGATGAAATCGAGTGGTTCTTGAACCCAAACGAAGATCTCATCACCCTCTACACAAAAGTACAACCGATCTAGAGAGATCTCCACTGAAATTTCAGGTAATGAGCTACAAATGTCGCGAAAATTAGGGTTTTCTACACCCTTCTTCAACCTAGCATATTAACCAGGTCCTAACCTGTTTCTTTTCGATCCTCACTCTAAAAACCTGCTCTTACATGATACTACAAAAGACATCACCCTCTAGCTTGATCGACCCTAGCTCAAACAACTCCGGCAACTGGAACAGCAGCCGGTCGAATGGCCAAGGACGGCCGAAAGACCCTCGGCCGAATGAGGTTAGTCGCCGGTTGTCACCCATTCATCACCCTTCATTCGACCTTTCTCCTTCGGCCAACCCTCTCCTTCGCTGGCTACCTTCTTTCGCTCAACAGACATTCGCCGGCCACTTCATTCGACTGCTCTTTCGCCGGATGAGGTCATTCGCCAGCCACCATCTTCCTTCGACATTCGCCGGAACCACGTACATACGCTGGCCAAGACATGCGGCACCTCATTCGCAGGCTCCCATTTGGCAAGCTCCATTTGACAACCACCAGTCGACCACCTATAACCATGCGAGTGTTTTAGGCCCCAACAACATAAAAACAAGGAGCCCATATCAGATTTTGTTCGGCCATACCCATCACCACCCATTTGAGCATTAGGAGTTTATTCAGCCAGTGTGTGTAGTAAGGCTCAATAGCAACCAATTTCACCTTTTCGGCCCAACTACATGGCCCACAACTAATTGTCCAACCCACACATGTTATCTCGGCCCAATGAAATAAAGCAGGCCCAACAGTTGGCCCACCTATTGTTTTGTTTGTCCAGCCCAGTCGGCAAAGGACATTGGTGGCCCATACTTCATCACACTTGGCCCAACAGCATGACACTTGGCCCAACAACGTGTGATGGTCTTGAAAACCCCTTGGCCCATTTATTCGGCCCAGCAAACTAGCCCACCTGTTAAGCCATTGTGATTTGAAATTACCAATGTATATGATAGGCCCATAAAATACAGCCATCTAGTTTGATTTGTAGCAAGAACCACCCAAAAATTCATTTGGCCCACACTTGTTGTAGGCTCATGAGGCTCACATTCAGCCCAATACACTTGGTTCAGTCCACACATGTAATCGGCCCAAAGAAATTAGGCCCAGTTTGGTCGAGGCCACCTTGTTTCGGTCCATCATTCAATCTGTGGGCCTAAGGCCCAACTAATTAGTCCATGAGACTATTTCGGCCCTATGGTTATTTTGTAAACGAACACCTAAAAAGGCTCAAGTATTATGCTACTGTGTTAATATGTAGAGTAATAATTGTTAAAACACATCAACATATTAAGAATAATGGCAACACTTTTGAGTAATTTATAATTTAGGTTTACAGCAAATTAACTTTTAAGTAAAATACTTAGAAAATCCTTGTGAGTTAAATCCTCATAATTGATTATGGCTAGGAATAAAAGTGAGACACGCAACATAAGGATTATTGGTAATGATGAAGTATAACAAAAGAACCGGGGCCGAATCATGACCGAACCTTACGCGTGTTAGCCAAAGTCATGGCTAACACTTACACACGCACAAACTATTCATAAATTTATACTTACAAATTTAAACAACGTGAAATCAATACAGGATCGTGAAAACAATATCAACTACAATAAAGAGCGCGTGCATTCTTGTTTGAGACTAAGTCAACTACCATAACTACAAGGTGAGTTCATTGTCCCCTTTCAAACTATTTTGGTTTTAACTCGGGACTGAGAAGCATGTTATTCATTTTAAAACAAATGTTTTAAATTTAACAAAATGCTATTTGATTATGCCAAGTGCTAAAGGCATAAGACTCTATTAAACTAAAAGCTATTCGATTATGCCAAGTGCTAAAGGCATAACACTCTATCTAAACTAAAAGCTATTCGATTATGCCAAGTGCTAAAGGCATAACACTTTATTTAAACTAAATGCTATTTGATTATGCCAAGTGCTAAAGGCATAAGACTCTATTAAACTAAAAGCTATTCGATTATGCCAAGTGCTAAAGGCATAACACTTTATCTAAACTAAATGCTATTCGATTATGCCAAGTGCTAAGGCATAACACTTTATCTAAACTAAATGCTATTTGATTATGCCAAGTGCTAAAGGCATAAGACTCTATTAAACTAAAAGCTATTCGATTATGCCAAGTGCTAAAGGCATAACACTTTATCTAAACTAAATGCTATTTGATGATGCCAAGTGCTAAAGGCATAAGCTACTTGCTAATACTTAAGCTATGTGATAATACCAAGTGCTAAGGGTATTTACTATGTGATCAAGCTATTATGGATGCTAATTCTATGGAATCATGTTACAAGCGAACACTACGGGTTATGCTAAATACTAAGGATATGGGTTAAACTAAATGCTAATAATGCGGGTTTATGCTATGAACTAACACCATGGGTTATGCTAAATACTAAGGGTATGGGTTAAACTAAATGCTAATACTACGGGTTTATGCTATGAACTAACACTACGGGTTATGCTTAATACTAATGCTATGAGACTATGTTACTGGTTAATGCTATGGGTTTGTGCTAGAAACTAATGTAAACGTTAAATGCCAATGATTCTACAATGCTATGGGAATCCTAAACACAATCATACACACATATTGAACACTTGAATGCTATGGATACTGTAAACTCTTGAATGCTATGTGATTGCCATGCTCAAACAACGGTTTGGCCTCTCAGTGCTTGCCTTACCGGTTGTAAAGCTAGTTCTTGTGCACAAGTTACGTAAATGCTGGACTCTTTGTATGCTAAAACTATAGGCTACGGAAGAACAATAGTTGGTCTCTCAGTGCTTGCCTTCAGGTGTTCTCCTAGCCGGGACTTGAAGAACAATAGTTGGTCTCTCAGTGCTTGCCTTCATGTGTTCTTCACAGTCTTATCGAGGAAATGGACTGATGGCCTCTCAGTGCTTGCCATGCAGTGTTTCCCACATCTATTTACCCGGGTTAGCAGTAACTAGGACGATATGGTGATCCTTAGTTGACTTTGTGTCGACTTGGAAACCCTCTATCTCCCCCTGAGTTGCTAATCACACCTGGGGCCGGTTTGGATTGACAATGGATTCCTTTGGGCATCTGGTTATTCATACCGGTATCTATCAGACTACACTCGAGTATACTATCGGTGATTGGGGGAAACTATACGGATGGGTAGGTAAAAGGCTTAATTATTATTAATAACAGTGTCATATGTTTATTAGTATGTGGTGGGATAGCGTCTGGGCTTGACCCTTTCAGGATTCCCTATATATAAGCATACCGATTTGGATATTACATGTGGAGTTAATAAGGTTAAGGTTTTACCTACAGGGGTTTTGCTAAAGCTATTTGAACTTACAAACACAAGTGTATAAACTACGATGGGAAAACTATACGGATACTAAAACTATTTAAACTTACAAACTACATGAACTCACCAACCATTGTGTTGACTTTGTTTTCTTACATGCTTTCTCAGGTGATGCACAGGTTTAACTTAAGCTTTTGGATTGCATGCTAGGCGGCCTAAATAGAGGACCTAGTGATTTTGGGAAGCACACATTTTGTTAATCACACGAATCATTCTTGGATGTCTTGTACAGATTACAAGATAGAATACATTGATTCTTTTGTTAGGTTTACTAAGTTAAATTATCAAACATTGACATTGTAATTTAACTTTGTAATCCTAGTTAAATGCTTTATTGTGCTTTAGTTATTCTTAACATTGATGCTATGTAAACAATCTGATCAACCCGATTATCACACCCGATATCGCGCCCCGGGAACCTTCCGCCCGACGGGGACTCCGATCCAACCCCGCCGGCCCGGGGTGTGACAATCATAAATCAAAACAAAAGTCAATAGCAATCAACAACCATTCAAACATTCATTCTAACCTAAGTAGAATCAAACAACTAGCCTAATAACATCATCATCAGTCAAGAAATCTCAGAATCAACAGAACAAGATGAAATATAATACTGAAAATTAAGAACAAATGAGAACAAAGAGTAACTAAGATGATTTCACATGTAAACAAGGTCTTCTAGCCCTCCAATACTTCCCAAATGCTTCCTCAAGCTCATGTAATGCTCTCCTGCTTCAAAAATGGTCTAGAATGGTGAATGAAACGGCTGGGGAGCGTTTCCTATTTAATCTCGCTTGAATTTGACTTTTTTTCAAAATTTAAACTTCTCGCGTACCGCGGAGCTCCATTCAAAAATATATCGCGTACCGCGATGGACAAAATAAGCGGGGAACCCCCGAAATCCTTCGCGTATCGCGAAGTTGGTATTTCTCCTCATCGCGTACCGCGATGACGTCATAATCATTAAAACTTGTCTTTTTCTCTTGATTTCAACCGGGGCTCGATTCCTTCGGGTTTCGAACTCGATTTCCGCTCATTTCATTCGACAAGCCTGTAAAAACAATAAACATGTAAACAGAATCTAAAAATAAACAAAAACGAAATATTTACAACTTAAAATCAACTAAAAACTATTTAAAAACTGGATGTGTTTTACAACCCATCATATTATCAATACTATTTAATTATTAGTTTTATTTAATTATACAATCTATTATTAATAAACTGTTATATTAATTAATATGTATATTAAAAACCAACTAAAATGAATAGTAAAGTTTTGTTTTTTCGATTTTGGTCACCAAAGCTTTTATATAATATAAAGTTTTGTTTTTTTTTAATTTTGGCCACTAAAACTTTTTATGTTTTGTTTTTTCGATTTTTACCACTAAAACTTTTATATATTATAAGGTTTTGTTTTTTCGATTTTGCCCGCTAAAACTTTTTAAAGCTTTGTTTTTTCGATTTTGGTCACTAAAACTTTTGTTTTTTCAATTTTGGCCACTAAAAGTAAAGTTTTGTTTTTTCGATTTTGGCCACAAAAACTTTTATATAATATAAAGTTTTGTTTTTTTCGATTTTGGCCACAAAAACTTTTAAAGGTTTGTTTTTTCGATTTTTGCCACTAAAACTTTAATATAATAGAAAGTTTTGTTTTTTCGAATGTGGCCACTAAAATTTTTTAAAGTTTTGTTTTTTCGATTTTTGCCATTAAAACTTTTATATAATATAAAGTTTTGTTTTTTTCGATTTTGGCCACTAAAACTTAATAGTAAAGTTTTGTTTTTTTGATTTTGGTCACTAAAAATTTATATAATATAAAGTATTGTTTTTTCGATTTTTGCCACTAAAACTTTTTAATTTTTTTTTATTTTGGCCACTAAAACTTTTATATAATATAAAGTTTTGTTTTTTCGGTTTTGGTCACTAAAACTTTTATATAATATAAAGTTTTGTTTATTTAATTTTGGCCAATAAAACTTTTAAATTTTGTTTTTTCAATTTTGTATAATTTTATATATATATATATATATATATATATAAAATTGTATAGAGCTTGTGATGAGAGATTTGATTTTGCTATGTAATTTATGATTTTGCAAATGATATATAATATCCGTTATCGGAAGTGTGCTGTGATAACCCGCCGCAATGCGCGGGTGGTATTAAACCTAATTATTATAATATTTGTAGTGATGTTCATATGCAATCATTGCATAAGAATTTGTATATGTAGTAATAGTAATTAACTAATTATGTAGGAGGGAGGGTATTTTTGGAATTTAAATATTAGAATATTATTATTGCTGTTCAGTTAGTTTCAAGATGTATATAGGTTAATTAATTTGGAGTTTACTAATCATAATTTTTTGGGTTATTACCTACTAATGTTATTTAATTCCACTATAATATATAAATGGTAAAATAAGAAAATCTAAAAAAAATGAAAAATAAAAACTCATAAAAATACTACATGTACTTGTCTATTTGTTAGGTATGGATTTGTTTAAATGGTTGAAGTTTTTGTGATTGATCTTTTATTAATATCATATATTTGTTATTTTAATCTTGTTTGATTTCTTCAAGAACCTTTTGCTTGTATTATTTTTGAAAATAAGAAAATTTTGTTATTATATAATTATAAGTTAGTTAATTATGCGTCATGTGTGATGTGTGAATATCCTTTTATGTATCAACATCTCAAATCCCAAATATAGGTACCATAAAATCTTGACATTTGAACAACTCCTTGTGAAAATTCGATCTTAGAAAAGAAAACTCTTAACAATATCTAGACTGTCTATTTAAAATCTTGAAAATAAACATGTAGTTTAAATTAAAGCACATTAAAATTGATTTGTTTATCAAATCCCAATTGTTTAATCAACTTTAATATGAACACATATAGGGTTTAAGGTTTTTTATCGAATATGGTTATTTCACATCATATATATATATATATATATATATATATAATTCATAAATTGAAAACCGTCTTCAATGGCCAACTTTTATAAAAAAAATAAAAATAAAAATAAAAGTCAAGCCAATATTTAAAAAAAATAGTTTATAACACCATGTAACATATACAAAACATCTGGCTGCAACATCTGGGCTCAGTGTTACATAAGTGTCGCATGGCTTTTTTTCTTGGTTTTCACAACTTAAGATAGTTTTCAAAATATCCTTAATTACCTCATATTTATATATAATTATATATATGTTTTTTACAGCAACAAATAACAAAAATTAAATTAAAAAAAAAAGGATAAAACGATTCAGAAGATAACGACCGTAATGGATATTAGCATATATTTGCCTTGGAAATTAGCAGACAAGAAGTAGGCACTTGCATACATTTGTCATTACTTGTGAATTTTCTTGTTTCTATTTCATAAAAAAATTTAAAAGTCTATCGCTCTGGTATTTCAAGTTTTCCTTCTAAATTTCTTAATTCTTGACGTTTCTAAGGTTGCTTTTTGTCAATGTCAATATATCTTTTATGCAAGCAGCGAACGAACCATATGCATATATGTAAAATATACAAAATAAATCAACCTAATTAAGCTAGTTAAAAGTACGTACATGTGAGGTAGCCAGTGATCAGGGGTGGCACGGGGGAGCCGGGGAGGGGCAAACCCGACCCTCGTCCTGGACCCATTTTTTATGGGGCACAATTTTTTTGGGGGCACAATTTTTTTGACGTATACGTATATACAGATACTCATTTAAACGAGGACCAACAAGTTATAAATAACGAAAATGAACTATTTCTAAAAACACAGATTAATACTTACAAAAAGTAATTCCGTATAAAGCATAGGAAGTTACTTTCATGTCATTTAAATCAGTGGTGTTCATTGGTTTAATTTAACTGGTTTTCATTCTATCCGAAAACCGAACCAAAGTCGGGAAGTTGTTCGGTTCAGTTTTGGTTAATACCAAACAAACCGAATAAACTGATTAAAAACAAATAAGCCGGTTATAAAATAATAATTTTAGTTAACTGAATAAACCGAACAAACCAAATTCAAACTAAAATGGAACCGATAACCGAACCGAAAACCGAAATTCAGAATTCGGATACGATTAAGAACCTAATTTGGAACTTGGATATGGTTGGAAACCGAACCGAAAATCAAATTCAAAATTCGTTTTTTTAGTTACAAATACAATTCGATTTTTGATTTTTTTGAGCACCTCAGCTTTAATATTTGTATTCACTAGGGACCTTTTTTTCCCGGTCCGTCCTGGGCACCTCAATTCTTAGAGCCGCCCCTAGCAGTGATGACAATGGTTACGGTAGCATGGCGAGGGTTGGGGTAGGTCCCTAACTTGGTAAAGCTCCAAACTATATCAACTGAATCAACATGAAATGTTTCGATGATGTGTGGAATCCATGATAGATGATAGAAAAGTAATAGAAGAGTCTGCCTCAAAAATCCAACCCTATAACAGTATACAATGCGTCTATATATACTACTCTAGGAGTATTCGAACCTATGTACACGAACTCTAAAGTACACGAAAATTACAAGTATACGAAATGCAAAGTTCACAAAAATATCGAAACTTGGTCTTCATCTCATCTCGAGTCGATTTTATCAGTCTTTGCCTTCTGCTTGGGCTCTACATTGGACAATAGATAGTAAAATTATGGTCAATCGTCAGAGATTCAAATTCCGTTGTTTAAATATCTTTTCAGTTATTTGAAATCATTACAAGTATACAAAAGTTTAAAAGTGGGTGTCAAGCTCTTAGAACTCGAAGATGTATTACCTCGTAAAATCGAGCGCTCAATGCTTACCCCATGTTAAAAGTAAACGTCAATAACATGAATGCAAACAACAAACGTAAAATTAAAACATTAAAAAACTTACAAAAAAAAAAAAGAATAATAAAACAAAAAGGATTTTTTTTTTCAAAAGATACAAAACTCAAGTGGTTCATTTGAAGGTATTTTGTATAGGTTCAATGATCGTAAACTCATCATATACAATTATACACATTAAAACTTTGTCCTAAAATCAAAAAATCAATAAAACTACAATAATTAATATATATTAATTATTTAAAAGGAATGGAGCGATGGAAACACCGATTATTATATATTTAAACCTTTGAAAAAGTTACCTTTTATCTAATTATCCAAACAAATAATTATAATTTTTTAATCTAACAATTAACGAGATTTTGAAATCATGAAAATAAACAGAAAAAACGAAGGCCATCTCATATTTTTAATTTTTCTAATCTCAATTTTTTAACAACATAATTATTATATATTTAGTTATTTACTCGTAAATCACTACAAACTAAACAACATTATTTGAACAGCTTTGAATCCATAATTTCCTTTAATTTGATAAGATTTGATAATACTCCCATATGTTGGCAATGGCAGCCATCTCAATTATTGGAGTTAATCTTCCCACTAAGAAATGTTAGTATATATCAAATAAAAACTGACAAATGTTGGTGTTTTGGTGGAACATCATTCAATCATGTTGGGAAATAATCATTATAATACTTGGGAAATAAAAATTGACCAAATTTCATTTTGAAAAGGTTTTTTTTTTTTTAATTTTATATTTTATAATAATTTTGTGTTTTTTAAAGCTGAGCTTTCTAATATTAATATCTTTTTAATGTATTTAAAATCTTTTTTATATGTGATACAAAAACTTTTATTTATTAGAATATTTAAGTTTTTATAGTGTCTATAGCATAGTCTATCAATAAACTTTGCCTTCTAATCTACACTTACATATCTTATAACTAGTGACAATTGTATGAGTTTTAAGATTCTATTTTTTTTTCTTATTTCACTCTGTAGAGAATTTACAGAACACGAACACCCGGATGAAATTGAAAGTCGTGGATCACACTTTCAAATCAAACTATATGCGATTCACTCAAATGTTTGATCGGATAAAATTCAATTTCGATTCAAGAACGAGTATGAGAATTTGTTGTAATTCAAGAATGAACCAGTGTCTGTTATTTCATCGATCAATTTCTGGAACAAGGGTTTGGAAACTGCCTCCAGGCAGTTTTTTAACTTTTATTTTTCACAATTTTGCCACTAAAGTTGTAAAACGAATTTTATGTAAAAATTCGTAAAATCTATTTTTTTTATTGATTTTTCAACATAACAACTTAGGTTAGCCTGACCTAGCAGCTCGACCCCAGTCAGGGGCCTGCCCCTTGGACCCCGCCAGGGGCTGCCGTCTCTTGGACCCCGTTAACAGGGGGCACCCCCGTCAACTTAAATTATAAAACATTAAACAAGCGTGTACCCACACCCAACTTATTTAATTAATTTCATAATTCGTATTGATCGACAAAATTAATACCAATTACACTAAAATATCTAACAGACTCTTTATTATGCATTATTTTATCATATAAAATTTTGAATTTTTTTATTTAACCGTGTATATGTGTTTTCAATCTACTCAATATATTAATAATAGTTGGCCCACAATTTCTTAACTGACGTTTAGACACATAATTAATTTACGAATGAAATAGACACGCATAATGTTTTTTTAACATATTTATGGGTCGTGTTCTTGAACCTCAAGGGATGTGGGGATACTTTGTTAAAATGCGTTGAATGCATACATTTTTTTTTGTTCTCAATTACAAGGCTGTAAGGCAAAGAAATTAATTAGTTAGGATATGTGTAATCATATCACTTCTTTATTTCATGTAAGCGTTACATAAACAAATATTTCTATCATCCATAAGTTAGCTCACAATTGCTACACACGTGCATTGGCGAAGGTTAGTGAGGGCGGTCGCCCCCCCTGTTTTTTCGTTCAGTGGTGTACATTTCCCGATTCGTAGTGCAAAATTTTTAAAAAATTTTTATTTCGCCCCCCCCCCCCCCCCCCCGGAAAAAAGAAAATACCCTATGTTCGCCCCCCCTACGCTTGGGGTCAAGCTCCGCCACTGCACACGTGTAACCATCTTCTTGTTCATGCCTTCCATTTTCCTTCCATCCTCTCTGGAACACGTTAACATCTAGTGATAACAGTCACCCGAGATTGGTCACACCCTGGTTATCGGGTTTGTGTAACGAGTTAACGACGGTCATGGCTTGAGGGGAGTTTTGAAGGCGGTCTCGTGTGAGAGTTGCGCCCCGCCATACACAACCTTAGAGATAGACACCAAGCTATAAATCACTTGGATAAATATAAATATTTTATGATTTTAACTTTCTATCACAAAGTAATCAACCATTAATCATTCGTTTTTAACTAAGAAATATATATTACTATCTTACAAAACTTGTGTATTAATTACTTATGGTTAAAAATGTTATTTAAAAAAAAATATCACATATTTTCTGAAAGACATACACATATAACAAATTAAAAAATATCTTATGTAATTATAATATTTACCTTAATAAAAAAATAATTATTACTTACTAGAAGAGAAACATAAAAATAAAAATCTAATCTTTATTACAAGTCAATAAGTGACACTAATATTTATTAAAGAGATAGGCAAAAAGAAACTAACTTTTAAAATTACTTGTATATAAAATTAACACATATTTCATATTCTTTGTATTTATTTATTTATTTATTAAATTAATAAATTCTCTCTAGTCTTTAATTAAAGGGATATTTGTGATGTGTGAAATTTCAATTAAAATCTAGAGTATGGGCATAGAAATATATCAAGAAATTAATGCATAGCATGATTCAAAGTCGTTGCATGATGTTTACCATTTAAACATATTTTATGCTAATAATATCATGGTGTCTCCACTCTCAACTTGATTAATATTTTAAACGAATAAGATCAAAATTCAAAAAGAATCAAAATAATATATAATAAAAAAATTATTTATTTTTAATGGCGGCCTTGTTGGGTGATGATTCGTGAATTATTATATATAATTTCAATAACACTTGTCCATATATGCAGGTGCATAAAATCATTGTTAAAATTTTGCTGTCATATAAATAATTATAAAAAAAACAACTAACTAATTCTAAAATTTTGCTGTCATATAAACAATCTTAATTAATCGAATAAGATCTTTTCGTAAATATAGGGGCTGTCTGGAGAAGGGCCAAACCCGACTTTCGTTCAAGGCTTATTTTTGTGGGGTGCACAAAATTTTTGACATATATGTTATATAGAGATCCATTCGAATGAGAACTAACAAGTTTGAGATAATTAAAAATAACCATTTATAAACACATGATTTAAGAGGTACAAAAAGTAATTTATAACAAATTACCTTCATGCCTTTTAAAATATGGGTGTTCATCAATTTGGTTATCGATTTATTAGGTTGGTTTAATCCGTTTTCAATTTTTTCCTATCCGAAACCAAATGGAGTCGGGAAGTGGTTCGGTTCAATTTCGGTTAAAACCGAACAACCGAATAAACACGTTTAAAACTGGATAAACCGTTCTGAATAAACTGAATTCAACCGACTAAACCAAATTTAATTGAATAAACCACTTATAAACCAAATACATAAGTTAAAAACCGGATAAACCGAACAAACCGAATTCAACCTTATATATTACTAACAAAATAATAAATTTAAATCTGCATTCGGTTTAATTGGCAATCAAGTAAATTGAACAAACTGAATTAAAAAAAAATCGAACCGATAACCGAGCCGAAAGCCGAAATTAAGATACGATTAGAAACCGAATCAAAAATTGTATTAGGAATTCAGATACAGTTAGAAACCGAACCAAATTCAGAATTTGGCTCATTTTTTCATTTACAAATACGGTTCGGTTTTAAATGTTTTTCGGGTTTTTTGAACACCCATAATCAAATTGTGAAGTTGTTCGGTTCAGTTTTGGTTAAAACCGAACAACCGAGTAAACCGGTTAAAAACTGCATAAACCATTCCGAATAACTCAGCCGACTAAACCGAATTCAACTGAATAAACCACTTAGAAACCAAATACACTAGTTAAAAACCGAACTCAACCAAATAAACCAAACTCAACCTTATATATTATTAATAAAATAATAAATTTAAATCTAAATTCTGTTTAATCGGTTAATCGAATAAACTGAAACAAACCGAATTAAAAAAATCGAAGAGATAACCGAACCGAGAGCCAAAATTTATATACGGTTAGGAACCGAACCGAAAACTAAATTTGAAATTCAGATACAATTAGGAACCGAACCAAATTCAGAATTTGGTTCATTTTTTTAGTTACGAATATTGTTCGTTTTTAAATGTTTTTCAGTTTTTTTAAACACCCATAATTTAAATCTCAGGATCACACCTGGCATGATATATAATCATTTTAATAATGATATCATATCAGGAAACTATATAGTTATATTCACATACCTTTTTTTTCCTTCACTTTTGTCACCAACTTCAAATTATTGATAAGTACAATAATAAACGTTCACAAAGGTTATTAATATATCATTGATTATATATAATATAAATTAATAAGGTAATAAAAATATTTTTAAACATAAGAATTAAGATCTTCTAGAGTTTTATGAATTGGTAATTAATATTTACAGAGGCCGCACGCAAAGGATGATCTGGATATATGAGTTGTTTGACCCTACGAGTCAATTGACCAGGAATAAATAAGAAATATATGAAGAGGAAGCAGCCTCTAGCTAAGACCCATTATTTGATCACATGGTATCCAGAATATAAAACAAATTTTTTATTGTATTAATTACAAAACTCACCCTTCAACTACTTCTAGTATGCTGATTTTAAATCTATAATGTTTTATAATACTAAATCAGCTTTAAATTTGTCAATTTTTTGGATAATGTCAACCCTCGATACACATGAAAGAACCAACTTTTAGTTATTCTATAAGCAAAATTTAAAATTTAAAATTGTCAAACAATTGTTGTACAAACTCATCTGTTGATTAATTATATACGCAGAGGAGTTTCAATATTTAAACAAAAAAAATATAGGTATTAAGAAAAGTAATCTCGATATTTAGATAAGAAAATGAAATATCATGACTGGAGTTTCACAATCTTGCATATGAATATATATTAATCAAATGTTAACGGAAACTTGTACAACATGTGAATAATATGTGTTATTTTGCGTTCGTGAACAAGTTAAATTTCTAAATGAACACAAACAAGAATTTTTGTTTGTTAGGGTTTATGAATCATTCGTGAACAAGTTAAAAGTAAGCGAACAAACACGAACAATGACTCGTTCATGTTTGTTCAGTTCATTTAGAGCCCTAGCAAGAGGGGAAAGGGAAGCCTTTTTGGCATCCTATAGCCTCCAAATACATATTTTGCATCATCTCTACCTCCGGTTTCACCCATTTCTTCTTTGCGGCAATCCAAATCGGATACAAAGCCCGCTTCTCTTTTTTCTCTATCCTCATCTAAAATCATGTCCCCGCAATGTTGGCCGTTGGACCGGTCGATGAGGGGTGCCTAATGGTGGCGTTCACCATTATTTTCATCTAAAATCATGTAATCTTTCATTTAGTCCAACTAAGTAAATTAAAATGTATTTGTTATAAACACGATCATTCATTTTATAGCTCCTATATTTCACATTATAAATTCAATTCCAGATGTTTACCATTCTCTGAAACTGCTATATGGACACACATCAATCATTTTGAATTGTGACACAAAATTAAAGGAAACATAAGTTAATTCAAAATATGCAAATAAGTAATAGTCAAGGGACCGTTTATGCAATTCACCTATTTATCATTTAAATGTATCATGTATTCACGTGTAACACAAATTGGCCGCCAGATTGGAGTGCTTGTTCCATCGCATTATTGCAACTTCAGCTATCAACTACTTTACAAAAAAAAATGGTCAACATCTTCAAACAAATACTTCTATATACTTTCTATATAAAGTTCCTTTCTTTTTAACCATCTTTCATACAAAGATATCATCTTGTTCTTCATTTTTCAAACAAAAACCCCAAAAAATTCGATCTTTTAGCAAATTCAAGGTTTTCTTGATCAAACGAGCAAAACCCACAAAGATTTTTGATTCTTGACAAGAAATCTGTGGGTTTTGATTAGTGTTTTGTAACAATGGATGGAAGTGACATATATAAAGCTGCAAATAGTATAAGATTAGGGAGTTTAAGAGCAGTTAGTACAAGATCTAGAACATCAAGTTTAAGATCTGGAAGTACTTCTGTATGGAGAAACTCTGGTATGGATGTTTTCTCAAAATCTTCACGTGAAGAAGATGATGAAGAAGCTCTAAAATGGGCTTCCCTTGAAAAGCTACCGACGTTCGATAGATTGCGAAAAGGGTTGCTTTTTGGGTCAACTGGACCATCTAATGAAGTTGATATTGATAATCTTGGAACTGAAGATAGAAAGCATTTGCTTGATAGACTTGTGAAAGTTGCTGATGAAGATAATGAGAAATTCTTACTGAAACTCAGAGACAGACTTGATAGGTAACAAAGATTTAGACATTTCTATATATATATATATATATATATATATATATATATATATATTTAATTTTATATATTTTTTGAATTCTGGTAATGAGATTGTAAATGGGTTTGATTTGAAATGTGTATAGGGTTGGGATTGATATGCCAACAATTGAAGTCAAATTTGAGCATGTGACTGTGGAGGCTGATGTTAACACAGGAAGCAGAGCCTTGCCAAGTTTTATAAACTTTCACATTGATATTTTTGAGGTAAGAAAAGCCCCGTGTGTTTTGCGCTGTCGGCCATTAGCGGCCAAAAGTAAAATTGCACTTATTTTAATGTTATTTTACTCAATATTTGTGAAAATAACTTTGAGATATACTGAGTACGGTGATGATGATATTTTTGAGGTAAAAACAAGAAACCAAAATCAACTGGATCTTTTCATGACTGATTACCCTATCATTTATCAAACTGGCTGGTTTATTATTCTGCTAGTCAAACTGGTCTTAGTAAAAGAATTTTATAAATAATTTAACAATATATGTATTAATATATACGTGTATGTGTGTGTGTATATATATGCATACGCGTAGCTAAGTTTTCGGTTCGACAAGCTGGTCTACTCTGGTTATGTAAAAAGTACAATTTACTTTATTCTTGATGTTTCTGATTATTAAATTTTTCTAATTTGTGTTCATATTTATAGGGGCTATTGAGTTTATTCCATTTACTCCCAAATTCGAAAAAGCATATAACTATCCTTGATGATGTCAGCGGTGTCATTAAGCCTGGCAGGTGAGAAGAAAGAACCATTAATAACCAACTGTTTTTTTGAACGGCAAATGTCTCAGTCGTGTGAGCCCACTGTTTTCAGGCCATGTCACTAAGGTCTAGTTACATGGATCTCCCATGAGTCACCACAACCACCCCAGGAGGAAACCCCACTGGGAAACCCCCGACCCCCTCAGACCCCTATTTTGCTGCGGGAGGGTTTTGAACCCAAGACCTCCCATTTGGAAGAATCTTGGGGCATCATTGAGGCACTGCCTCATTGGTATTAATAACCAACTTTAAAACCAAAAGTAATTATACGAGGTTTGACTTACAGTCTCACATGGAGCAAAATGTTCTAGGTTGAGTAAGGATGGGTATGCCAAGTGACTGGGTCTGAGCAAGTTAAAAAATAATAATAATAAATAAATAACCAACTTTATAAAAAGATATTTTATAACAGGCCAGTAAAAACCAACCAATTTCCAAAATTTTCGGAATTTACATTATTAGGTAAGCTGACCATTTTGACAATGTTAACTTTGACATTTGAAAAACAGTTATCTTAGGTAATTGTCAAAAGTTTATGTACTACATAGAACTTTTTTGAAACTGTGATAGTTTGTTCTAAAAAAAAAGGTTGCTAAAGTAAGAATTCACACTAAAGTTGATACCTTTTTATATAATTAACCACATGAATCACTATTAATTGACAGTTTTTTCGATAAATTATCCGACTATTGTACTGATTTTGATGTATAAATGTTGTAGAATGACACTTCTTTTGGGTCCCCCGAGTTCCGGGAAGACGACACTCTTGTTAGCTTTGGCTGGTACACTCGCGAAGGAGCTTAAGGTAACATCAAAATGAATTCATACTTCTTTGACATCACTAAAAATTGTGAGTTTTTACACACTTTCTTTTCATGGTTTAGAGAAATAAGTAACTTTTTTTTCAATATTTTCACAAACTTGTATTTCAAGTAAAAGGAAGGGTAGACTTCAAGATAATACACACTTAAGTGTATGTAAACATATCAAAATTATAAAAAAAAAAGTATATATTTATCTAATTTGTTGTCTATTGTTTATAGAATCTTAAATAGTTTGATTTTGTAATTGTAGTGTACGGGTAAGGTGACATATAATGGTCATGAGCTACATGAATTCGTACCCGAAAGAACGTCTGCTTACATCAGTCAAAATGACATCCATATTGGAGAAATGACTGTTAGAGAAACACTGGCTTTCTCTGCAAGATGTCAAGGCGTTGGATCGCGATACGGTTAGTTTTTAATTATTTCTGTTTCATTTATTAAGTTTTTACAGTTATAGGCCTTGTGTAACATATTTTTTAAATTGCAGATATGTTAGCAGAGTTGTCAAGAAGAGAGAGAGCTGCAAACATAAAGCCTGATCCTGATATTGATATCTTTATGAAGGTAAGAAATTAATCATCTAGCATAAAAAACATTTTGAAATTTTAATGATCAAATTCATAATGTTTATGATTGTTTTGTTGGTATGCAGGCTGCTGCAACCAAAGGTCAAGAAGCCAGTGTGGTCACAGATTATACTCTCAAGGTATGATAGACGTAAATTAGACGTGGCAAAAAACGGGTTGGATTGACTCTAAACACTTGTTATCCATTTTTTAAAATTTCTTTAGCAAGTTATTAGTGTGTCAAATATGATTACAAAACTTATATTATTTCAGTAATAATATAATATTTTGAATAGAAAGATTTAACAGCTTTATGCATCAATAATACACCTTTTGTTAAACTGTTTTCTTGAATTAAATGTTTTCCATCTGTTTAAATAGAATGATTTAACAGGTTACACAATATTTAAACAGCTTTGTCCTGTTTGAGACCTAAATCCACCCCTTTTAAGTAGATCAATATCACCATTTCTACAAAAAAAACTGAAAAAATAACTAATTAAAATAAAAATAAAAACGATTTCTTGTGCAGCTATTGGGTCTAGACATATGTGCAGACACCATGGTTGGAGATCAAATGTTAAGGGGAATATCTGGTGGACAGAAGAAACGTGTGACGACAGGTGAAATGATAGTAGGGCCATCAAAGGTTCTTCTTATGGATGAGATATCAACAGGGTTGGATAGTTCTACAACTTATCAGATTGTGAATTCACTGAAACAATTTATTCACATTCTTGAGGGTACTGGTGTCATTTCACTCCTACAACCCGCGCCAGAAACGTATGATTTGTTTGATGACATTATTCTGTTGACTGATGGCAAGATTGTTTATCAAGGCCCACGTGAAAATGTTCTTGAGTTTTTTGAATCAATGGGATTTAAATGCCCAGGAAGGAAAGGTGTTGCTGATTTCTTGCAAGAAGTAAGTATTTTATCAGGCATTTATTCGTCACATTGAAGTTTATCAGTAAATAAACAATGTAAATGCAAATCACAGACCTCACTTTTAACTGATTTTAGCAGTAATTTGTTGATGTGGCACTGGTTGATGCCATGCTAGCTGCAATATCAGATTCCATGTTACTAAATATATTTATTAGATGCCCATCATATGCTATGTAGCACACACTAAATTGGCAAAATAGGATGCAAAATTGGTAAGGAAATGTAAGCTGATTTTTCTTTTGTATCTAATTTAAAGTTAGTTGCTAAAATAAGGAAAAAAATGTAGACTTCATTTGTATTTTGTGAAACTAGCCCAATAAAATTTGATGTTCCTTTTGTGTTGAATGGACTCTCTGATATCCAAAATGATCATATTAGCCCTCATGATGTTAAAATCTTGTTATAGGTGACATCCAAGAAAGATCAAGAACAATACTGGATGAGAAGAGATGAGCCTTATAGATTTGTGACAGCCAAAGAATTTGCAGATGCATTCCAATCTTTTCATGTTGGAAGAAAATTGGCAAACGATGTTGCGAACCCATATGACAAAAGTAAAAGCCACCCTGCTGCTCTCACAACTGAGAAATATGGTTTAGATGGTAAAGAACTCTTGAAAGCTTGCACCGATAGAGAAATATTACTCATGAAAAGAAACTCGTTCGTCTATATCTTCAAATTGTTCCAAGTAAGTGTTATAATGTTATGTTACCTAAAAGTTTTGATCTTTTTAGCAAATTGTTCTAAGTATTATACTGTTAAGTTGCTCTAAAAGTCATAATCTTTCATTATCTTTTTAACAATTATCCAAGCAAGTGTAGTGTTACTCTAAAATCTTGAAATTTAATAATGATGTTACTCTAAAAGTTCTGATCTTTTTAACAAATTGTTCAAGTATGTGTAGGGTTACTCTAAAATTTCTGATTTTACATAAAATTTATATCAAATTGTTACAAGTAAGTATAGTATTACTCTAAAATATTTAAAATTTCATGATCTTTTTAACAAATTGTTCCAAGTAAGTCTAGTGTTACTCTAAACATAATTTAAAAGTTTTAATCTTCATTAACTTTATAAAAATTGTTTAAAGTTGTAATGTTACTCTAAAACTTTTGATCTTTAATATATATATTCTTTATCAAATTGTTCCAAGTAAGTGTAGTGTTACTCCATAATAATTTATTTTATAATCTTTTTAACAAATTGTTGCTCAAAATTGTAACCAGTATCATTCTTTCGTGGTTGTTTTCAGCTAACTGTCATGGCTCTCATTTGTTTAACGGTGTTCTTCCGAACTGAGATGCATAGAAATGATCTCGAAGATGGAGGATTGTATACGGGTGCTCTATTTTTTGGTGTTGTTATGATAATGTTTAACGGAATGTCTGAGATATCAATGACGATTGCAAAACTTCCTGTTTTCTACAAGCAACGGAACTTCCTTTTCTACCCCTCATGGGCGTATGCTGTTCCATCATGGATCATCAAGATTCCTGTTTCATTTCTTGAAGCTGCAGTTTGGACTATTCTCACATACTATGTTATTGGATTTGATCCTAATGTCTCTAGGTAACTAGTTTTTAACATTATTTGGTTTTATGTTTTGAATCCGATATACTAACTGTTTCAATATTTTGCAGATTCTTCAAACAATACCTCTTGCTGTTTCTTGTTAACCAAATGTCTTCTGGATTATTTCGGTTCATTGGAGCAATGGGTAGGAACATGATCGTTGCAAACACGTTTGGTTCATTTGCACTTCTCTTGGTGTTTGCATTGGGCGGTTTTGTCCTTTCACGAGGTACTATATTAGCTAACTTGAAATATATATCATGCATATACAGGGGTTTTATTGTTAAACTAACAAATGGGCTTTTCTTGTTAAAGATGATGTCAAGAGTTGGTGGTTATGGGGATACTGGTCATCTCCCATGATGTATGCAATGAATGGAATAGTAGTAAATGAGTTTCTTGGGCATAGTTGGAGAAGAGTAAGTCACACAATGCTTTGTTTTTATGTAGAGGTGGCAAGATTGGGGGGATGGATAACGGGTCAAACGGGCTGGGCCAGGTTTGGGTTGAACCACTCTTATTTTTCTGTTCATTTTAAAACTTTGCTTATAAATGATGACTGCACTAATCATTAATGAAACACTATATTATACACTAATAAATCATTGAGTAAACTGATTTGGGTCATTTTCTTCACTGAAAGTAGACTTTGGATAACATTCGACGCGTTTGATCTATTTGGGCTAGTTTTTGAAATCAACCCTTTAGTGTTTGATGTTAATGTATTCTATTTGCATTCATCATTTAAGTTTACACTTTTGATATGTCGTTTTTGGTGTTATATACAGCCTTTGAATGGTACAACACTTGGGAAACAAGTTATTACAGCAAGAGGATTCTTTGCAGAAGCTTATTGGTATTGGATTGCAGTTGCAGCCTTAGTTGGGTTTATTTTGGTCTTCAATATCTGCTTCGCGTTGTCTCTCGCCTTTCTAAATCGTGAGTGATTCGTGTTATCGGAATCTTGTTATAGATCTTGCATCGCGTTTTTTAACATTTGTTTTCTGGTTTTACAGCTTTTGAAAAAGCTCAAGCTAATGTATCAACAGAAGATGAAAGTGATTCAGCAGTTGAATTATCGTCAATGCAGAAGGGATCCACAGATGAGGGAAGTCAAAATAGGAAGAAAGGAATGATCCTTCCATTTGAACCACACTCAATCACCTTTGATGATATCAAATACTCTGTTGATATGCCACAGGTACTATAATTGTTTTTTAATTTAATTAAATGGTAATGTATTCAAGTTGAAATGGGTCATTTTTATAATGGGTTTTAACAGGCCAAATCGGGTTGGGTTCAGTTGATCCACAAGCAATTTTGTCCAGTTTTTAACTAGTGTTATAAATGATTTAAAAAAACAATGTTATTAGAATTATCACATAAATCTTCTAATAAATGGGCCACTTTTAAAAAGAGGAGATTTTGTTAACGGGCTTATAAAAATAATTATAGGAAATGAAAGATCAAGGGGTGGTTGAAGACCGATTGCTGCTTCTTAAAGGTGTTAGTGGGGCTTTCCGGCCCGGTGTTCTCACAGCTCTAATGGGTGTAAGTGGTGCTGGTAAAACTACTCTAATGGACGTGTTAGCGGGTAGAAAAACGGGTGGGTACATTGAAGGTGATGTCAAGATTTCTGGGTATCCAAAAAAACAAGAAACATTTGCTCGGATTTCGGGTTACTGTGAGCAAAATGACATCCATTCACCTCATGTGACTGTTTATGAGTCTTTGTTATACTCAGCATGGCTCAGGTTAGCATCAGATGTTGATGAACACAAGAGAAAGGTTAGTTACATACCCGACCTCACCACACCGGTTAAAAAAGCATGTTTTTGCAACTTTTAAAAAAATGTTTGAATGTTGTTTTACCATTCCACAGATGTTTGTTGATGAGGTGATGGACCTTGTGGAACTCAACCCAATAAAGGATGCATTAGTCGGATTACCAGGTGTCAATGGGCTATCAACAGAACAAAGAAAACGGTTAACCATAGCAGTTGAGCTTGTAGCTAACCCGTCTATAATATTTATGGATGAGCCAACCTCTGGGTTAGATGCAAGGGCTGCAGCCATTGTGATGAGAACAGTTAGGAACACCGTGGATACAGGAAGAACTGTTGTTTGCACCATTCATCAACCAAGTATCGACATCTTTGAAGCTTTTGATGAGGTAAAGATCACAAGTCACAAAAATGCACCTTCTTACCTTCGTTTCTACTACATATTGAATAATTTGTGGTTTTATAGTTGTTCTTGATGAAACGAGGTGGACAAGAGCTATACGTTGGACCCGTGGGTCGTCAATCATGTGAATTAATCAAATACTTTGAGGTATAAAACCGTCAATAATGATTTTTATGTATGTTTTATCTCTAACGGGTCAAATAAAAGATAAAATTGCTTCATAGCGTGTGCGGTAACACGTAGCCTCAATATTTTTGTTTTTTCGAAACAGGCCATTGAGGGTATAAGTAAGATTACAGACGGTTATAACCCTGCAACATGGATGTTAGAAGTCAGCACATCAGCTCAAGAACTTGCTCTCGGAGTTGACTTCACGGAAATATACAGAAAGTCAGAGCTCTACAAGTGAGTACACGTGGCAATCTTTTTTAATAACTGCTTACGTGGCAATCTTTTTAGTCAAAATTTATCTTACGTTGACTTTTTGGTCAAAATTGACAGGAGAAACAAAGCCCTAATTGCAGAATTAGGCGTACCACGTCCAGGCACCAAAGATCTATTCTACCCGACTCAATACTCGCAACCCTTCATCGTCCAGTGTTTAGCGTGCCTATGGAAACAACGGTTGTCGTACTGGCGGAACCCGCCCTACACCGCCGTGCGTTTCGTCTTCACCACCTTCATTGGACTCATGTTCGGCACCATGTTTTGGGATCTCGGCAATAGAAAGTAAGCATGGTTGTCTATATTTACTGTATAATCCAGTGTCAATTTTGCCATCTGGGTTAATTTATTCATCAATATGTGGGTTTCATTTCAGGACAACCCAACAAGATCTGGTGAACGCAATGGGTTCGATGTATGCAGCGGTTCTGTTTTTAGGAATCCAAAACGCTTCAGCGGTTCAACCGGTGGTAGATGTGGAACGAACCGTGTTTTACAGAGAAAGAGCTGCCGGAATGTACTCTGCTTTGCCGTACGCTTTTGCGCAGGTTTTGGTCGAAATCCCGTACGTGTTGGTGCAGACCGGAGTTTACAGTGTCATTGTCTACTCCATGATCGGATTCAAGTGGACCGCTGCTAAATTCTTTTGGTATTTGTTCTTCCAATTGTGCTGTTTCTTGTACATGACGTTTTACGGTATGATGACCGTCGCAATCACCCCCAACGCCAACATCGCCGCCATCATCGCCGCCTCATTCTACGGAATCTTCAATCTGTTCTCTGGATTCATCATTCCACGACCGGTAAGTTTGAATTTCACTTTGTCATATATACTTTGGGTAAATTACTAAATTTCATTTCACGTAAATTGTCATTACAGTCGTGTGATTTATTCATTTTTACCATTTTAGACCAAAACTTTAAATTTCGTCATTTTCGTGTTTATGGTTTCCATTTTATTGTCGTTTTTATTTTAGGGCATGTTTGGGATTGCTTATTAAGTTTAAAAGGACTTTTTGTTAAAAATGCTTATAAACTTTTGACTTTTTGAAATGAAGTTTTTTAAAATATGTTTAGATTAGCTTTTGTGTATGAAAAGGTCAAAAAATGACTTTTTAGTCATAAAAAGTTAAAATGCCAGAAAAAATAGCTTCTTAAAAATGACTTTTTAACACTGCTCAAAAAGTTAAAACTAAAAGTGCTTTTTAAATTACCAAACAACTTTTTAACTTAATAACTTTTTCATTAAGTCAATAAGTTAAAAAGTTAATTTTAAATGGAATTCCAAACATGCACTTAGTCCAAAGCTTAAACTTCATTGGACTAAAATGTCAATAAAATTAAAACCATAAGAACGGAAATAGTGAAATTCCAACTTTTGGACTAAGATGACAAAAGTGAACAAATCACATGAACTAAAATGTCAATTTACTCTTTCAGTTTTTACATAAAATTCATAGATGGTCCTATATGTTTCAAAATATTAAGATCAGTACTTTAAGTTTTCAAATGTCACAAACTCGGTCCTTTCTTTTTTAACTTTGTTAACTATTAAAAGAATAAATGGTATAAATGTCAAAAAAATCATACAATTAATCTTCGTATTCACTTTTAGTCATATATGTTTATATAAATTTTCAGATATGGTCTTTTATTATGTTAATAGTTAACAAAGTTAACAGAGAAAGAATCGATTCTGCAACATTTGAAAACTTAAATTACTGATTTTAACATTGCGATACATAAAGCACCATCTCTGAAATTTTTTGCAAACATAAAAGAACAAAAATGAAATTTACCCTAAAACTTTTATTAGTGTAGGATGATCCTGTTCTAACACTTTTTCATAATTTTTTTTTTAAAAACAGAGCATTCCTGTGTGGTGGAGATGGTACTATTGGGGAAACCCGATTGCTTGGACGATTTACGGCATGGTTGCATCACAGTTCGGGGACTATAACGATGTACTGACTAACGGTGAAACTGTTAAAGGGTACTTGGATCGGTATTTTGGTATCAAGCATGATTTTCTTGGAGCTGTTGCAGGGGTGCACATTGGTCTGGTTCTCTTCTTCGCCTTCATCTTTGCTTACTGCATCCGATCCTTCAATTTCCAAAAGAGATAATTTTGTTTTTTACCTTTGTTTTCATTGATGAGAAGCTCATCGACTATTGTAACTAATACTATAATAAATTTAAGATTTTTGTTGTTTTCCCTCCCAAAGCAGAGTATATTCTTGGTAGCAAATGCTTGTTAGATAAAAGGTTAACGTGTAATTCGTTTAATTTTATTTTTTTTAACAACAACAGTTGATTGGCTTACACTTTCTTAACAGAAAACTCATATATCAAGTATAAGAAAATTTCTCACTAATATAAAAGGTAACTTAGCCTTGAGCCTTTAAAGCTTAAGCTCTATCCTTATTCTTAATGTCATTGAACTATAAGGCTATGTGTTATCCATCACTTCACGTACTCGTCACATAATCAACCAAACACCATCACCCCTTATCACTTCACGTTATCATTCCATGTGTTATGATCACCCCCTCATCAAGCCTCAGTGGCGTACCCACCCCTAGCATTGGGGGGGCAGCCGCCCTCCCTATTTTTTTTTTCCAATAGTGTGTATATATATATATATATTAAAATCATGATCGACCCCCTTTATATTTTGTAATTGCCCCCCTTAACTTTAAATAATTGGACTTATGTTGATAATTTAAGTGATAGTTATACTTGTTTTTTTATAGAAAGAGATGCTTAAAAAAGTCTCCATAGATGTTGTTTTTGATATACTTATAAAAATAAAACTCAGTATGGAACAACTATGCCTGACAATCTTAACTCATACCAAGATAAATGCGAATATTGGGTAAACAATTATTGTATTTTCGATTGAAATGGGAAACATTATAATATAAACTCATAACTTCAAATGAGTTGAGATAACTAACACCTTAATACAACGCGTGTTAAGATGGATAACTTAAAAATATGTGAATATAATGGATTCAAACGGATAAGAATGATCAGTATTATATTTGATTAGAAAATCACTAAAAATTATTCAATTAAACTATTTGTTTAGTTACAATTTACTTTAACTTGAACAAAATTGAAGTTTTTTAAAATGATCCTTTTAAATCCAAACTGATTTTTCTTAAAACTCATCCTAACTTGCACTCGTTCTGACCCGCTACCTAGCACAACCAAACTCTCATATTTTAGTATTTTATCAGGCATAAGAGCAACTTTAGATATATTGTATATTTATTATGTTTTTATATATGAAATTAAGTTTGTTTGCTTTTTTTAACATGGTTCGACCCGATTCAACCTAATCCGATATGAACAAAGAAAAAAAAATTTATTATATAGTGATCCTCAAATGCCCAAAAAAATTTCGCCCCCCATGAAAACATTTTCTGGGTTTGTCAAGCTTCCATCACCTCTTTCTTTTCAACCTTTCTTCTCCTTCATGACGTGAAGCTCCTCACGGCGTGAAGCTCCTCACGGCTTGCCACCACTTGGTGCTCACGCCTCTATATGTTATGGTGTTTCTGGATGATGGGGGCGTGATGGAGGGTGGTCAAGCCCTCCTCACACCTCATAACACATAGCCTAAGGCCGTAGGTAATTGGTTTAATTAAAATATGATTTAAATATTAAGTGAGTTTATATACAATTAAATATTAATTAAATGTTAATAAGAGAGTAGCCTAAAACACTTGGTTAGTTTTGTAATTTTGAATACGTTTATGATAAATATCTAAAAATAAAATTAATACGCGAAATAGTTTCATGCATTATATGAGATTATAGCGGTGAAAAATTGTTTGAATAAACACCTACAAATAACAAAAAAAAATATTTTTTTGATTTTCCTATTATTAAGAAAGAATTTATTTTGTTTTGATACCATTAAACTTCAAACCAGTTAAAACAAAACCGAACTGCATTTTAGGTTGTTAGTTTGATTTGTAACAAAATTTGATTTTAGAATTAACATTTAGTCCTTTTGTTTTTAGTTTTATCTCATCTTATCTTACTTCTCTAATAAATCAATGTTTTCTAGAGATACATGGCGCATCCCTAGAGCACCTTACTCTTCTTTTCCCGCCTAACACATCTTATCTTATTTTACCTTACTTTTTACTTAACTAATAAATAAAGGTTTTATAAGGACACTTGGCACATTCCTAGAGTACGTTGATATTCTTTTTCCCGCATCTCTTTCCTATAAATATATTATATATTACTTATTAAATATACTTTTAACACATTTTAAAATTAAAAATAAGACCTTTTCAAAACAGTAAAAATATTTTAATATTATAAACGTACACTTTTTTTTAATAAAAAAAATTATTATGAAATATAGAAATTTTAAAAACAGTTTTGCAAAATGAAATATTTAAAAAAAATAAACTTTGAAAAAATTAATATTTAAAAAATAATATAATTATTTTATTATCTAATCTATGAAATTAAATTTAATCATATTTTATATTAAAAAAATCATCTTATATAATTAATTTTTTATTAGTAACTATTAATTAATAATATTTTTTATTCATCTCGTGTAATACACGGGATACTAACCTAGTATATATGACTGTCCATATTACATTTTTCGATAAATAACCAAATAAGTTGAATTTGGTTTATTCGGTTGGGGCATCAATCAAACTACATTTAAATTCGGTTTTCGATCTATTTTTGACCCCCCTAAATTTGATTATATCGGTTTTTAGCTTTAACCTATGAAACAAAAACCAAAACGAATAAACGATAACAGATCCTATTATGATTTGAATATATAAGCAATAATTTTTGTCTCCATATCAATCCTATTCGCTTTAACTAAAAATATATAAATAAAAGGTAAGATATTTCACTAAACATCAACTAGGCGACTAAATTACAATTAATTTTCAGATAAATAACTCAGGGGATAACAACTTCTTATACATATTTCAATCAAATGGACAAGTTAGAGGAATTAGAAAGTCAGGTTCTCCACTCGAACTACTAGTGTTTAAAATACGAGAAACGAACCCCGAAAAAGCTGATCCGAATTAGAAATTCGGATAGACTCGGGTCGGATAACCATTTTTCTTACTTGGACCAGATATACAAAATCTTGTTTGTTCAATCAAATAAATTCGGATGTAAAAATAAGTTTATTCGGCCCATTCGGATGGATTCGGATCGGATTAGCATATATCTAATTCGGGTCGAGTCTAGTTTCAGATAGGGTCTTAAAAATATTCAGATCCAAATAAAACCTTATCCAACCCGATGAACCCCTAACCGGAACCAACTATGAACAAATGGTAATTCATTGATTTGATTACTCAACCATGAGGAACATAAATACACAGTGGAAATAACCACATTTCCTAATCTATAGTATAGATCCTATTCTTTAGCTATTCCTTTGACTATGAGAAAGACTAGGAAACAAAACATTTAATTTATAATACAAATGAAAATAATAATAAAGAAATCTAATTATTTGTTATGAGTTAATATGCCCCCGCAAGATGGACGGTCGTGTGATGAGTCCAATCTTGTTGAAGAGAAAATGATGCCTTGACTTTGGAAGTGGTTTAGTAAGGGCGTCTGCAAGTTGATCGTCACCAGAAATATGAGTGACCTTTATCGTGCCATCTTGAACCTTTTCACATACGAAATGGAAGTCCAATGCAAGGTGCTTCATCCTAGAATGAAAAACCGGATTGGCTGAGTAGTGAGTAGCACTAAGGTTGTCACAGTAGATGGTAGGGGTGATAGAAGGGTTGTAACCAAGTTCAGTTAAAAGGGAGAGGAACCATTGTATTTCAGTGGTTGTTGAGGCAACACCACGAAATTCAGCCTCAGTAGAAGAGCGAGCAAGTGTAGGCTGCCGTTTTGAGCTCCAAGAAATGGGATTGGAGCCGAGATAGATGATGTAACCCGTGGTGCTCCTGTAAGTTGATTTATCTCCTGCCCAATCAGCATCGGTAAAGGCATGAAGGTTAAGGGGGGAGTCACGACGGAACAATAAACCGTAGTGAATGGTGCCATGCAAGTAACGAAGGAGTCTTTTCAAGGCAAGCCAGTGAGTGTGGGTAGGTCGGTGCATGAATTGAGAAAGGCGATTTACAGAATATGCGACATCGGGTCTGGTAAGTGCCAAGTATTGCAAAGCACCAATGAAGGTGCGGTATTCAGTTGTGGAAGATAGAGGGGAAGAGTCTGCAGGTTGGTCAAGTGGTAAAGAAGTTGACATTGGTGTGGTTGTTGGTTTACATTGACTCATGTTAGCTTTGTTAAGGAGATCCAGAATGTATTTTGTTTGGGAAAGAAGAAGACCTTTGGAGTGGGGAATGACTTCAACACCAAGGAAGTAGGACAAGGTGCCTAAGTCTTTCAAAGAGAAGCGAGTTGCAAGGGACTGAAGAAAGGACTGGATTTGGAGAGAGTTTGGACCGGTAATGATGATATCATCAACATAGACAAGGAGAAAAATGGGAGATTGTGTTGACCGAAGCATAAATAGAGAGGGATCGGAGACTGTTGGTTGGAAATTGATGGAGATGAGGTATGATTTTAATTCATTGTACCATGCTCGGGAAGCTTGTTTAAGGCCATAAATGGCTTTGTTAAGCTTGCAAACGTGATGAGGGTGGGAGGAGTCGACAAAGCCCGGGGGTTGTTGCATATATACATGTTCGGTAAGGGTACCTTGTAAAAAAGCATTGTTTATGTCGAGTTGACGAAGTGTCCAGTTAGAGGAGGTGGCTAAGGAGAGGAGAAGACGAAGAGTACCGGGTTTAACGACGGGACTAAAGGTTTCATTATAGTCTAGTCCGGGACGTTGATGGAATCCTTTAGCAACGAGGCGTGCTTTAAGGCGATCAACTGAGCCATCGGGTTTGTATTTGGTACGGTAAACCCATTTGCAACCAACTACATTTGGGGCGGAGGATGGTGGGACAAGAGACCAAGTATTGTTGCGTGTAAGAGCTGAAAATTCAGATTGCATAGCTTCACGCCATAAGGGTTGTTTAAGAGCTTGGGTAATTGAAGAAGGTTCGGGAGTGGATAGAGGAGTGTTGTGAAAAAGGATGTAGTGTTGATTATGGTATTTGGGGTTGGGCTTCTTAGTTTGTCTTGTATTGTGAGAAGAAGGGGGTGGTAAAGGAGGGGTAACAGTAGAGGAAGATGGAGGGGAAGATGGATCAGAGGGAATAGGAGATGATGGGCAAACAGGTGCATGTAATTTATGGGAGCCTCGAAAATATGTTTGGAGGGGAGGGTGGACAGTAGGTAATGGGGGTGTGGGAGTGGGTAAGGGTGGATTATTTGGAGCGGAATCAGAAGGTGGGGTAGGGGTAGAGTTAACTGTAGGTGCAGTAGGTATAGGAATGGGATGAATGGTTAGGGGAGACCAAGTTTCAACAGAAGGAGAAGGTGAAGGAGTTGAATTGGTGAGTGATGCATAAGGAAAAGATGTTTCAACAAAATGAACGTGATGAGAGGTGTAGATTCGATTGTTAGTGGGATCAAGAAGGTGGTAGGCACTTTGTGAGGATGAATAGCCGACAAAAACACATGGTTTTGAACGTGGTTGAAGCTTGTGATTGGAATAAGGACGCAACCAAGGATAAGCAAGACAACCGAAACTACGGAGTTTGTTGTAATTTGGTTGTTTTGAAAATAGTTTGGAGAAAGGGGATTGAAACTGTAGGGTGAAAGTAGGAAGTTGATTAATGAGATAAGTGGCGGTGGTGAAAGCAAGAGGCCAAAAAATGGTTGGCATATGGGCATGAGATAATAAAGTGAGGCCGGTTTCCACAATATGGCGGTGTCGACGTTCGGCATAGCCGTTATGTTCCGGTGTGTGAGGAGGAGAAGTAAGGTGAGAAATGCCACAAGATGCAAGGTGGGATGCAAGTTTGAGATATTCGCCTCCATTGTCGGAGTATAAGGTGTTGATTTTTGTATTGAAATAAGTTTCAACAAGTTTTTGAAATCTTGTAAAGGTTGTTAAAGATTCAGATTTTCGTTTTAAAGGGTAGAGCCATATATATTTTGTATAATGATCTACAAAAATAATGTAATACTTGTAATCATCATATGAAGTAATGGGTGAACACCAAACATCAGAAAATAATAATTCAAGAGGCTTAGATGATGTAACAGTAGAGTCATAAAACGGAAGTTTGTGACTTTTATTAATGCAACATGAATTACAATTTTCTAGTTTAGTGGAAACAAAAGGAACAAGAGAAGATAATTTCTGGAACACTTGAAGATGCGGATGTCCGAGACGGTGGTGCCAAGGGCAAGCTTTATTTGACTGCAAATGAAGAGCATGAGGGGTGGTGCGGGAGCGAAGTTCATAGAGGCCCAGTTTGGCTGCTGCTTGGATTAGGATCCTGTTGGTTCGAAGATCCTTAATAAGAAAATGAGAAGAGTAAAAAGCAATTAGAATAGGATTATCAATGCATAAGCGAGATATAGAAAGAATGTTGCGAGATATAGAAGGTACGCAAAGAACATTAGATAAAAGAACAGGAATATTAGAAAAATGTAAAGTAATTTGGCCAACATGAGTAATAGTAAGAGACGAACCATCACCGATGATCAAATCATCAGTACCATCATAGGGTGTGTGCAAGGAGAGTGTGTTGAGATCATGAGTCACATGGTGAGATGCTCCACTGTCATAAAGCCATGGCATGTCAGGAGAAGGAGTTGAATGAGTGGCCAAATGAGCATGAGGTTTTGGGGAGAAGGTTGGTTTCTGATAAGTAGGAAGAGTGATATGAGGGTGAGCCTTTTTGAATTGAAGGCATGAGGTTAAGGAGTGACCCTTATTGAAACACCACTGGCATTTGCCAAGGAAGGGTTTTGTGGGGTTATTAGAGGGAGATGATGGTGTAGGTAAAAGACCAGCAGAGGTGCGGTTAGACCAAGGTTTGGGAGGTTGGCGGTGATGGGCTGCAAAGGCAGTGAGTGGTTGGTGAAGAGGTTTGGTGTCAATCTGATGTTGAGCAAGGGATAACTCGTGGTTGATCAACTTTTCATGAAGTTCATGAAATAGAATGGGTGAGTCTCGAGCATGGATAGCATCGATGATAGGTTTGTATGTTTTCTGATCAAGACCATTAAGGATGATATCAGAAACATCCTCAGCGTCTAGGGTTTTTCCAAGAGTAGCTAGTTGATCGATGAGCTCTTTGGCAGCATGCATAAAATCTGTAATAGACTGAGAAGGAGTCTTGGTCAGTTGCTTTAATCAGTGTTGAAGCTGTTTAATGTGACCACGTGTAGGCGAGGCATAGGTTTTGGCGAGGATGGTCCATGCTTCGGAGGAGGAGGCGGCTTGGTTGATGAGAGACACAATCAGGGTAGATAGGGTTCCGACGAGTGCCCCAAAAAGGAGCCGATCCTGGCGGTACCATTTGCTGAAATCGGCATGAGGGGTGGTAGAGCCATCGGCTTTGAGGGCTGGTGGTGGGGATGGATAAGATCCATCAATAAATTTGTAGAGATCAAGCCCCTGTAAGATGGCTTCAACTTGGGTCTTCCAACTTAAGTAATTGGAGGAGGTTAATTTGAGGGAGGAGGGAAAGTTGACCAAAGTAATGGAGGTAGGTGTGTTGGGAATGGAAGTGACAGTGATGGGAGCTTCATTTGCCATTGAAACAGGAAAGGGGGATCGGGTTAGGCTGATACCATATGAACAAATGGTAATTCATTGATTTGATTACTCAACCATGAGGAACATAAATACACAGTGGAAATAACCACATTTCCTATTCTATAGTATAGATCCTATTCTTTAGCTATTCCTTTGACTATGAGAAAGACTAGGAAACAAAACATTTAATTTATAATACAAATGAAAATAATAATAAAGAAATCTAATTATTTGTTATGAGTTAATACCAACAAGTCAACATGAACCAACTTTGCAATCAATATGTAACATGTCTTGTTCAACCCGAGTTAACCGAACTAAACTGGTCCACTAATTAAAACTAAAGTACTAAACCGATCACTTCTTCCTTCAAAAACCATTTTATAACCCAAGATGGTTTTAACTTACTTTGACTCAAACCGAAACTGGTGAAGAAACCTTTTTATATGCTTTAGGAGACTAGGACCAGTTGCTGATTACGATATCTTTTTTGGAAAGCAATGTTTCACGTATGTTGTCTTAACCGGGCTCATCGGAGACACGCCTCCCCAGATGTGCGGGACTAGTGTTGATTACGATATCTAACGTATACTTCTTTATTTGATATCTTTGTGACCCAAAACAAGATAAATGTGTTGATTTGGGTTAGTATTTTGGGTAAAATGAGTAACATTATAATATAAAACGAGTTAAGATGTTCAACACTTTAACATAATGCGAGTCAAGATGAATAACATAAAAACTATGAGAACAGAATATATTAAAACATATAAGAATTATCAATAATATATTTGATGATAAAATTACTAAAAATTATATAAATTAAATATATATCTACTTATAACACATTTTAATTAAAACTAAATTGATGTTTTTAACCTCCAATGAAGTGATGTAATGGCTAAAGTGGACAAAAGACAACCTAAAGGTTAAAACCTCTCAAGTTCAATTCACACTCAAGACTATTTTCCTTAAAGGTCACCAACTCGATTGCTTGTGGCTCCGGTTTACCTGTTTCTACCGGTTAGTTGGGTATTAAGGGTCTCGAGGGTTACTACGTTAGTGGGTTTTCACAGTAATAAAAAATGAATACTTCAGATTTATTGAATATCAAATTAAATGAAAAATTAGAGTATACATTAAAACGACACGCAATTCTAATCAGCAATCCAACAAACCCGCAGCTGCTGAATGCTAATTAAATGCACATTGTGCTTCACTAATTGGAATCATTTTTTTTTAACGGTCAACTAATCAACTGTTGGGTACTCTGTACACGGTCCTCAATGTCTAAAGGATACCCAAGCTAGCTACTAGTCCAGATGGGTAGAGCCCCTAGCCCACCAGTCACCAATTCCTGAGGAAAGCCCGAACCAAGCACCCGCCCAAAGGAACAACGGTGGAAGGCTGGTAAACCGGGTGGGATCAAAAATCGAACCCAGTACCTTGGTCTCTTATCACTTTCTCCATACCTGTATCTTAGTATCTTACCATTAGAACAAGACATCATTGATACTACTTGGAATCATCTAATTCAGCCGTTGAGAAGATCATCTTCACAAAATGACAACCGACAAATTTTAGGCCACGGGGCCCGCAATTGAACTCATCATTGCATGCTTGTTCGCTTAACTAAACAACAACATCTTTGCCGGCAATTGAGATTTAAACCCTTTCTCTTTCAATTTGGCCCGTCAAAAATATTTGATTATTTTTATATTCTTAACATTTCTATTTGTAGTGTTACACCATGAAGTGTATACACACACACAGATATATATATATATATATATATATATATATAATCATGTTTTATATTAACCTATCAACTTAATTATAATCAATCCAGGGTTAAGAATGGGTTCCATAACAAAGCCCAAGCTTCCAGTTATTGATTTATCTTCAACAACCTTAAACATAAATTCACCTTCTTGGGTTACAAAGCGCGATGAAGTTCGACGCGCGCTTGAAGAATACGGGTGTTTTATTGCCTTGTTTGATGGGGTGTCTCCTGAACTTCGTAATGCAATGTTCCTTGCATCACAGGAACTGTTTGATCTTCCTACAGAAGTGAAGGTTTTGAACGTTTTAGATACACCATATAATGGTTATATTGGGCAACAACCCATGGTTCCTCTTTATGAAAGTTTAGGCATTGAAGATGCAAATACCACCCATGGAGTTGAAAGTTTCACAAAACTTATGTGGCCATCTGGAAACCAAAGTTTCAGGTTCGGTTTAATTCCAAGATTTTTACTTTTTTACTTTTTACTTTTTTCACTGATTAATAAATTATTAGAGTAAATTACTGATATGGTCTATGTTTTTTGCTAATATTTCACTCTTGGTCCTTAGGTTTCATAAATTACATATATGGTCCCAATATTTAAACATTTGTAACACATATAGTTTTTAGATCACCAAATTAACCTCACATAATTGACCAAATTACCTTCATATAAGGATTATATGTGTTACAAATGTTTAAAGTTTGCAACCATATAGTTAATTTATGAAAACTATGGACTAAAAGTGAAATAGTAGCTAACATGGACCATATCAGTGATTTACTTTAATTATTGATATGTTTTTCAATATATATTACTATAAAATTAAGGTACGTTATTAATTAATTTTGGTTTGTTTAATTTTAATCATGTATGTTACAATATATTCTGAAACATGCTCTCTACCTTTTTTGGATAGAGGTAATGTTTGTTTTCATTTCTCCTCAGACCCTATTTACAATTGGGATTTAACTGGGTATATTTGTTTGTTTATCATGTATGTTACAGTGAAAGTGTGTTGATGTACTCAAAGAATGTAGCGGAACTAGATAAGATAGTGATGAAGATGGTAACAGAGAGTTACGGTATAGAGGAAGAGTACGAGTCGTCGATCCGTGGATGGACGTCTTATCTTCTGAAACCGACGAAGTACCTACGCGCGGATCAAGCCGCAGGGGACGACAAAATGTTGGGAATTCTACCGCATACGGATAAATGCTTCATGACTTACCTTCATCAAGATGAAGTCAATGGTCTGGAAATTTTGTCCAAAAACGGAGACTACTGGATTGATGTTGAATACCCACCATCATCTTTTGTAGTCATGGCTGCAGATGCTTTCATGGTACATAGCTATCTAGCCTTTTAATTTGCACATGATCATGCATATATTATTATTGAGTTAATTACATTAAAGGTCCATGTAGTTTAGTCATATTTCACAAAAGATCCTAATCTTTGAAAAATTACAAGAAAGATCCTTACTTTAACAAAAAAGTCCCTAAAGTATAGACCTTTAGGGATTTTTTTTGTTAAAATATGAACCTTTTTTGTTACCCGCATTAAGAGTATTAGACATTTCTTGTAATTTCTCAAAGGTTGGGATCTTTTGTGAAATATGGCTAAACCACATGAACCTTTTAAGTAATTAACTCTATTATTAATTAATTAATGAATTAGGCATGGACAAATGGAAGAATTGAAGCACCAACTCACAGGGTGATGATGGGAGGGGAGAAAGACAGATATGTGCTGGGGTTATTTGCATCTATCAGGGATCAGATCATAGAGGTACCTCAACGGCTCATCAACGAAAACCACCCGCTGCGATTCCGGCCATTCGATAATTACAAGTATATGCAGTTCTATTACACTGAAGAAGGGGTTAACTCAGAATGCCCCATCAAAACCTACTGTGGAATTTGAAACAGGTTGTCTCTCACTCGGCATCATATATGTTTGGTAGCCTCTTAATAGTCATTAAGAGAGTACCTCTTAATAGTTCATAATCTCTAAATGGTCCAGATCAACCAATAATACATATGTTGAAATATTGATGTTGTATGTTGTCGTCGTATTGTCGTCGATCAAAGTTGTATGTGGTTTCAAGTTAATTAATGTGATAAAAACTATTACTTACAATAAAATGTGATAATATCACATTCAAAAGACCAAAATACCCTCATGTGGAGAGTAGGTGAGGATAATAAAAAGGAAAAATTGACGGTCATCTATCCAAAGGACCTCCACTTTTACTTTCTTGCAAAGTCTTTGGACCAAAAATGTAATTTCTGATAGTTAGAGACCATCAATGTAAAACGTGTATATCAGAGGACCATATGCATAATTAACTCTAAAATGTACAAGTTCTATCATGTCACATATATATGATTCTTACATATATGCTTTACTGTATATATCTAAATAATTTTATATATAATCAAGCAACTAGGAAACCAACAACTTTTAAGGGGTTTGAGAGATCAAATACACGCAATGGGTTGTTCAATAGAACCCAGGCTTCCAATTATTAAATTATCTTTAAAGAAACTTAAATTTGAATTCAAGCTTTCAAGTTTTTGGGTAATTATCAAGTGTCATGATGTTAGACGCGGGTGTTTTTTAGCCATTATCATGGATTAGTGGTGTACAAAAAAACCGGTTTGACTTCTCAAACGGGTTTCTAAACCGACCCGAACCCAATTCCCAAACCGGTTTGGCTCGAAACGAACCTCCGGTTCCTAAATAGCTTGCCAATTTACCGTTACAATCCGAACCGAATCGGTTCCTCAAATTGGTTCCTAAACCGGTTTTAACGGCTAGTTTTGCACTTTTGCCTCTAGCAATATTTAGTATAAATATGTATTGGTTGTTTATGTTGAATCATACAACTCATAAACGGTCTCTGCATTCTCAAAAATGCAAAAACACACTCTAAAAATACTTACTTTTTTTGAAGTTGAATTTATCTAAGTTGTATTTTTATTTTTCAAGATAATTAACAAGCTTGTTTAAGTTTTGTGTTTAAGTTTGCTATAAAAAAATTCTTGCACAATAATGGTTCTGCCCAAAGCCCCAAACTTGTTTGAGCCCTACCTAAATCGATTTGAATGAGTTCGGTCCATGCTTCTTATAAACCGGTTTGGCGGTTTCTGGCCCGTATCAATTTGGGGAAAAAAACACCACTATCATGGAGTGGCACTAATATAAAAATTTATAATCATATTTCAACTATTTATGATAACTAAGTATTTTATTTGTTTCATAAAAATATTTTTTCTTTAATTTTTCTACTATTAATCTATGCCAACTGCTCTTCTTATTCTTTTCTTTATTTATATTTTTTTTCTAGAAATGAGATTTGTCAAAAGCCATGAATCAAATTAAATAGCAAGGATATATGGATATTTAAACACCAAAATATGTCATTGAGATATCTCTTTAACCAAAGATGTCTTGTCTTAGTGGTAAGATGTAAGTATTGGAGAAGTGATAGAAAACTCAGATCATGGGTCTGATCCTTTACTCCACTAGGTTTTATCGGTCTTACACCGTCATGCCTTTGGCTGATGCTTGGGTCGGGTTTTCTTCAGAAATTGGTGGCTGCTGGGCTAGGGGTTTCGTCTGTCTGGACCAGTGGCCAGCTCAGTCATCTTTTAGTCATTAAGAGACACGTACGAAGTACACGACAATTGATTAGTTGTTCGTTTAAAAAAAGATAATCTCTTGAAAAATGTATCTACTAGCTAGATAATATAACGTGTATTACATGATTTTGATAAAAAAATTTAATTAATATTTTAAATATATATATATAACAAAAGCTTGATATAAATGTTATTGAAATTGCTAATAAGTAATTAATTTAAGTAGTAAAAATAATATCATTTTTTTTAACTCTTTTTAAAAAGTTTGTTTTTTAAAGATCTTGTTGTAAAACAATATTTTTGAATTTATTTTTCATAAATATCTAATCATTTACAAATTTTTGCTTTTAACTACCTTGTTTACTATTTTTTTTTTCCAAAATTTTTTTTTAATAAAACTTTTGTTTTTTTTTAAAGACCGGTTTAAATATTTTAAAAAATAATTATTAATATAATACGAAAGAACTACGCGTTAAGCATATCAATTTTATCAAAACATCAATTTAATTTTTATTAAAGCTACAGACTTATAATTGTTAATATTTTTATTGAAAACAAACAAGCAATAAATAAATAAATGATCATTTTTTATAAAGGTTTTTTTATTCCCCTTTCTACAAATATCTAAATTTTGATGACTAAGAACCTATAGATTATTTAAATTGCATAGAATAATAATTAGTTTTAGCTCGAATGTAATGGATTCATATCTTCTCTAATATAATCTATTCAAAACATTCAACTTCTTTTTCGTCTATACTCTATACATCCTTAAATATGCACTTGAATTACCTTTATTACTTTTGTTTATTAAGTAAGAGATAACATGTTTTTTTATGTTAATAGAAAAATATAATTATACTTAATTTGAAAATTACATAAATAATATAATTAATATTTAATTGTATTATTTAACGTGACAAAAATTAATTGAAAATCCTTCACAAAAAAGATGAATTTATTTTATTTTTATTTATGTGTATACATATATAAAAAAAAGAGAAGATATTAAGCGTCCTAAAAAAATGGTGAACGTCAGCATTAGGCGCCCCTCGCCGACCGATCCATGACCAACATGAGGGAGGTAAATCACGTGACACAGAAAAAATTGGGTGATAACAGGCTTTGAACCAACATGGTGCACCATCGCGGGGACCTATTATTATCAAATGTCCTAATGACCACCATTGTGTGTATTTTTTAATAACACACTTAATTCTTAAAAAAATAAATAAATATGTGTATGCCAACCACTATCATTTAAAATTCGAATATCATTGGGCTTATAGCCTATTATTACAGGTCTTCGTCTTGGGTTCGAGTCTCGCCTGGAGCAAAAAATGTTCTGGGTGAGCTAGGAGGTTTTCTCAGTGTGAGTTTCCTCCTAGATGGTGTGGCGGTTCCTCGATTCGGCTCGCCAACGTCCGGCTTTAAATGTTTCCGGGGGATGGTAGTGGTCTGTGGTCGCAGCGCGTGGGTTGTTGGGTCCGAGGACTTGTTTAGCTGTTAAAAAAAAAAATTAAAACTCGAATAGTCACCTATCTAATGTATCCACGTTAATGCATGCTTATTCGCTTTACTTACTTAATTAACACGAAGACCTGCCGTTCAAAATAATAATAATAATAAATTAATAATAATAACAACAAGAAGACCGATCACTTTTCATTAGACGATTAAACTACTATTATGTTGCTATTAAATGACTCGTCCGGATACCAAATTCTTATTTCTTAATTCAATTTAAACCGGTGTTGAAAATGATTTTAACCATATATACCCTTGATTAATATATATTTTCATAGTACGACATTTAGACATGTGGACAACTAAAAAGTATAATTATCTTGCTATTTATAGTTAAATTTATGATAGGATACAATTTTATTAACGTTGTTATTATTATCATTATCATACATGCATGCATGTAACATACATGTGTGTGTATTTTGAAATTATGTGGACGGCACCTTTAGCCATATATAAATACATATATATTTTATTTTTGTCACAGATTGATACATATTAATTCTTATTAGGTATCGCAACACGTCAAACGGATTTAATTTGATTAAATCCCGTTTCTCTAACGAATTGATCTTGTAAGTTTTTAGTTAAGGTTATCAATAGGCATTATTTGCCATATGATTTATATTTGTTTAATTAGTGTTAGGTTTGTGTTTCACTTAAATCAAGTCCTTTATTGGCAAAGCCGGATTTGTGGTCACACGATTCGCATGTTACGCCCTAAATCACAATACTTCACTAGCAGAATTTTCATTGTGTTTTAAAAGTAAAACCACCAAGCGTAAGGTCGTGTAAATTGATGGATGGCACAATTGAATATTCATGTGTATATGGTGTGTTTCCGCTGATAACACAACCTTAAAAAGTTCACACTTAAATCTATTTCTGATCAGACATTTAAATCCTAAACGAGAAAATATATATATGATACGAGAGATAACAAGTTGTTATGAAAAAAGGATATATTTATTTTAAGGGAGATGAAAATAACTTTCCACTACTTTAATTTTAATTAAAAAATCTTATAATTGTGAATAATTGTTAATTAAAAATGCTCATGTGTGAATTTGGGGAAGGATCGAGAGCTTAAAGATTTAAACATTGAATAATATAAGAATATGGCATAAGCATAATTGAAACAACTCATATTTAAAAAATACCTTGATTAGATTCTTCAAAATTACAATTGATATCCTTACAATCGGATGAAGCTATAATAATTTGAAAATCTAAAGACATTGAACATTGAGAGGTTGATAATACAAGTTTTTGCTTTGGAGGTTTTTTCATACATTTGTTTTTTAAGTAAAAATTTTTGAATGAATAACTAAACAATCGAGAGCTATATTTATAGCCAGATTCTTATGCAAAGAGTCTTCATAATAATTGAGAGTTATCAAAACTTTGCAAAAGTCGTTTGTCTTCATCTTGAATAATTGATCTTCTTTATTAAAGTTTGTCTGCCATAAAATAAAGTAGACAGAAAGTTGTCTTCATCTTGAATAATTGATCTTCTTTATTAAAGTTTGTCTGCCATAAAATAAAGTAGACAGAAAGTTGATGGAGAATCTTGAATAATTGGCAGCCTCGAATAATTGAGATTGGCAGCCTCTTGACAATAATTAACCCATAATAAAATCGGATCAACCCATAATTATAGGTAAATTATATGGGTCCAATATCTTCATACGGGTCTTGAGAATCTTGAAAATCTTCTTCATTTGTAGAATGTTTTGACCCTGAAGGAGATTTTTTAATCTCATTGATAATTCTTTGCATTTCTTCAGGTGTTGAACAAGACTGTAATCTTATTATATAGTCTTGATCTTCAAAAGTATTGACAGATAGATTAACTGGAGATTTTAAAGATCTCTCTTGTTGATTTGTTATAGACCTATAATAGTTATGAACTGCAGCAACATTGGCCTTTTCTATTGAGAATTTATTCCACCATTTACTTATATAATATCTTAATAGAAGAGGAGGAGACTTTTCTTGTTTAACTTGATAATGGTAAGTCCAAGAGAATATCCAGGGAACTCGAAATACAGTCATAAATTGAAGAGTGTATTCGAAATCAGGAATTTCTTCTTGTTTAAAATAGTCTATAAACTTATTATAGGCTTCAGAAATTACTTTGGGAAAAGCATTTGGGATAATTCCCATATACTTAAACCATTTTACAAACGATCTTGGATAATTGTTTGAGAATTGATCATCATAATATATAAACCAAAAATGATTAAAATTTCTGAAAAGGAGAGCCTTTTCCCATGCCTCTTGATAATCATAATAGTTGTATTGAGAATAGGAATCAAAATTTGAAAGAGTGTTTTGAACGAATGTTTTAGACCTCCATTCTTCAGGAGTTATAACTCTTTTAATTTTAATCTTAGAATAATCAATTTTTGATGGGTTTTGAGGATTGAGAATATGTTGAATATCTACGGAACCAGTATCAACTAATATAGCTTGATAATAATCTATGTACGAAACCAGTATCAACTAATATAGCTTGATAATAATCTATGTTCTTTTGATCAGAATCATAGAAATGACAATTTCTAGGATATAGATAGTCAATAAGGGTTAAAAAGCTTTGTGAAACCTTTTCTTCTTCAATAGATTCCAAGATTTTGATAATCTTATGGTTATGATTTATAGAATATAGAATAGAATCTGTTGATAGAGAGGTAGGAGATTTTAATATATTAGGACGAATAATTGATTGTGGTAATATTCTAGTTGTTTGAATAATAGAAGAATATGGTGGTCTGGAAGATATAGGAGTAGGCGAAGATATAGGAGCAGGAGGAGAAGATGCTCTAATCCTTGGAAAAGGAGATAATGGAGTAAAGCTATTATGAATTGGTAATGGAGAGCTTGAAGAAGAAGAAGAACTTGCTAATTGAGATAACTTTGATTTTGTTAATACAATCTTTTTAGTATCCTTGTTCATATTCTCTGTAAAAATTCTCTTGATAAAAAGTCAGGTAAAGAATTGTTTTCTCCTTTTATAAATTCTATTTGAAAATCAAAATTGCTTAATAATGCTTGCCATCTTGCAAATATTTGTTTAGAAATTAAATTTTTTTATATCTTTTTCTAAAATATGTTTTGCTGATAAGCAATCAATTCTTAATAAAAAGGGTTTCATGTATAAATCATCTTCAAACTTTTTAATACATAAAACAATACTTAAGATTTCCTTTTTTATAGTTGCATAATTCTTTTGAGTATCATTCCATGATCCTGAATAATATATGACTAATTGTTCTTTATTATTATCTAAAGATTGCTTTAGTATTCCTTCAAATCCTAAGTCACTTGCATCAGTTTCTACTATTAACTTAGCACTAGGATGTGGAATATTTAAACATGGTAATTGTTTTATTTTATTTTTAATATGTTTGATAATATTTGTATGTTCTTGTGTCCATGGCTCAGGATTTTTCTTTAATCTTTTATATAAAGGTTTACATATAATTCCTAAATCCTTAAAGAAATCATGTATATAGTTTAGACATTCTAAAAATCTCTGTAATTTTTTCTTATCTTTAATTTCATCAGGAAACTTACTAGTAAATTCTAAACTTCTATCTATAGGTATAATTGTATTTTGCTTAATATTATGACCCAAAAATCTTATCTCAGTTTTAAATAAATTTATCTTAGTAGGAGAGACTACTAGTCCATTTTTATGAATAATATCATAAAATAGGTTTAGATGTTTAAAATGTTGTTCTATAGAATTAGAAAATATTAATACATCATCAATATAAATAATTGAAAATTTTCCAATAGGAATAATTATATCATTCATTATATTTTGAAATTCAGAAGGTGCATTTTTTAGACCAAAAGGCATTACATTCCATTCGTAATGTCCAAAAGGTACATTAAAAGCTGTTTTATATTTATCTTTTTCAGAAATTTGTATTTGCCAAAATCCTGATTTCATATCAAATTTTGAAAATATTTTAGCTTCATATATCTTTTTTAGCAAATCTCTTTTATTAGGTATAGGGTATCTAATCCATTCTAAAACTTTATTTAAAGGTTTATAGTTTATCACCAATCTTGGAGAACCTCTTTCAATCTCTGCACTATTGTTTATATAAAATGCGGAACATGACCAAGGAGATTTAGAGGATCTAATCAATTTATTATCTAATAGATCATTTATTTCTTTCTTACAATGTTCTTCTAACTCTTGATTCATATGTATAGACTTAGATTTTGTGGGTATATCTTTTTCATTAAAATCTTTTATATATGGTAAACTTACAATATGTTGTTTTCTTTTCCAAAAAGCATTAGGTATATTAGAACATACATTTTTTATAAATTTTTCTTCAATGCTTTTGATTTTAATTGTATTATTATTATTTTTTAATTGTTCTTTTATTCTTTCATTTTTTATTTCATTTACTAAAAATTCTTTTTGTTTTTCTTTTAAATTTTTTATATTTATTTGTTTTGATAAAACAGGTTCAGCAAACTCAAATATTATTTCTTTATTTAAAACCTTAGTACTTATCCCATTACTATTTATAGTTATTGGATATAATTGAGTAATAAAAGGAGTTCCTAATATAATTTGTGAAGTAAGATTTTTTACTAATATTAATTGAGTTTTAATACAATAATTATCTTTACATATATGTACATTTGATAATTTATAATTTATAATTTATAATTTATAATTTATAATTTATAATTTATAATTTATAATAAGTTTTGATCCACTAGCAGTTGATAATCTATAAGAAGTTTTTTCATAATATTGAGTAGGTATAATGCCTTCTTGAATACAATTCATATCAGCTCCACTATCTATTAGAGCTGTTAATGTAATTCTAAATTCATTATTAACAATTATATTTAATTTAGTATACCATTTTTGATAGTTCAATTCTTTCATAACATTTATTTTATTAACATTACTATTACTATTACTTCCACTTTCAGTTATTTTAAATTTTTCTTTTTCAATATTTTTAATTTGTAATTTAATTATATTAATATCTTCTTTTATATTTTTTAATTCCTCTTGTAATTCTTGCATAGTAATTGGTTTTTCTGTTTTCTTAAATTTTTTATAGACATCTTCTAAATTATATATTTCAGTATTATCTTCTATTATTATATTTTTATAAAAATTTTCTTTTAGTTTTTCAAGATATAAATTGTTTAAATTTAAGTCTTCAGTTTCTTCTAATAATTTTAATAATATTAAATTTTCTTCATCATTTATCATATTTATAGATCCAATATAACATAAACATAGACCAATACATTCACATTCTTCATTATTAATACTGCTATTACTACTATCAGAAATATTATTTAAATCATCACTATCATAATCTGAAAATTCTTCATCACTAATATTAGTGTCTAAAATTTTATTTATTTGTTCTTTTAATTCATCAGATATATTTAACTCATTTATTTTTCTTTTAGAATAACAATTTTTTGAGGTATGTCCTCTTTTACCACAAGTATAACAAGTTATAATTTTTCTTTTATAAACTTTTTGTTTTTTATCTTTATAATATTTTTGTTCTTCAGTTTTAGGTTTTCTATTTTTATAATTTTTTCTAAAATTTTTTCCTTTTGTATAATTATTTCTTTTTATATAATTATTTTTTCTTTTATAATTACTTGGAATTTTTATTTTTTCAAAACCATATTGTTCACAAAAATTGCCTAATTCATTTCTACTACTAATACCATCCTTTTTCATTTTTTGTTTTAATTTTAAATCATTACATAATTTTAAACCTTCTTGATTTATATGATTTATTATTTGTCCATATGTTAAATCATCATATGGTATATTATTATTATTTTCTCTTTTAATTTTTTCTCTAACTTTTTCAGCAAATAATTTTGGTAATCCTGCAATAAATCTTTCTTTCCAATAGGATAGCCTAAAATCATTTCTAGTCATGACTTTAGCCATAAAAACATCTTTATACCATCTAAAATCTTGTAATTTCCTACATGTAAGATTTAGTAATATTAAAGAATTTCTTTCTTGATAATCTGAAGGATTTCCTATAAAATTTTGTATAATAGCAAAAATAAGTGTATTTATTATATCCGTTTCTTCAGTTTGGACTTGTATACCATTTTCTATTTTTATTTTTCTTGCATTTATAATAATTTGTTTATCATAATCTGTTATATAATTATCCCACCAGCCTTTTAAATTTCCAGAGAATCCAGAAACAATCATTTTAAGAATTTGGGTTTCATTATTCCCAACTTGTTTATAAGCATTTGATGCCATAGTCATTGATTGTAATATATTTAGAATTTGGTACTCAGATTGACCATCTATATTCCATTCATATAGAGCTTTTCCATCATATGAGGAATAAATTCTATTACTACTTTCTTCAATTTGTAAATCAGGAGGAGTTGGTTTAGGATAAAAATTCCTTGTATCTGGTTTTAAATTAAAATTTTTTAATTTATTTATTATTCCTGTATTATTATTTTTAAATTGATATTTTAATCCTTCATAAGAGGAGTCTGTATTATCAGATTCATCTCCATCTTTTATAGTATTTAAACTTAAATTTTTTAATTTTTATAAAGTTTCTAATTGTTCTTTCATTAAATTTAATGTTTTTTCTTTTTTTACTAAGGATTATAGGAGTATCTATAGTAAAAGGTTTAAATATAGGGTTTTCTATTTTAATTTCTTTTCATTTATTACTACTTTTTACTTCTAATTCATTCTTTTCATTTTCAATTCTTTCTAATTGTTCTCCTATAGTATTTAATTTTTCATTTGTATAATTATTTTGAAGAATAATTGTATTTAAAGATTTAGTTTCATCTTCACAAATTTTTGATAATGGCATGCCTATGTATTCTTGTTTATCTTTTATAATTTTTATATTTTCATGAGGTGGATGAATACTGGTTAATTCTTCATTATTTTTTATTATAATATAATCTTTTGTAATTTTATTATTAACAGATATTTGCTCAATCGTAGGATATTTAATATTATTATTTTTACAATATATAGGTAACCAGGTAAAAAATGTAATATTTTCTTTATTTTTGATAATATAATCTTCCCATTCATCTCTGTGTAATAATCTAGATTCTTGATTAAAAGTTTTATGGTACTATTTTAAATTATCTAAATTATATTTATTTAATATTTCACATCTTAGAAAATTCATCATTTTCTTATCCATTTAACAGGTAAACTTTGATATTTCTGTAGAAATTACTTTAATTCTTTTAAATTGAAAGTCTATTTCTTCATTTAAATGAAATTGGAGATCTGTATAATGATATAATTTATTTACTACATCTTCTATATTTTCTTCTATTTGATCATTATTAAAATAATTATTAATTTTTTCTCATTCTTTTTGAAAATTTTCTATTTTTTCATAACATTCTCTCATTAATAATTTATAAAATCTCATTTTAGAATTTCTTATTTGAGTTTTTGTATCACTCATCTTAACAAGTAGATTTATTTATTTCTGTAGTACAAATTTTTATAAGTTCATTTGTATTTTTTATTTTATCTTCTAAAAAATGTTTAAAACTCATATGATGAAATATTGGTATATTTGGATTATATTTATTTTTATTTAAATAATCTTTTACTTTTTCTAATTCTATATTATATATTTTTAATTTACTATAAAATTCTTTTAATGCTGATACATAAAATTGTACATGAGAATTTTTTCTTTGAATTCTACTATCACTCATAATTCTTGAAAAAATTTCATATCAGATTTACTAGGATTATAAGATATATCAGACTTATTATCTAATTCTTCTTCTTGTTCATATACAGCTTTTGGTATAGAATTAGAATAATCTATTCCTGCTATTTTCATTGATTGGAATCTTCTTAATATATTTCTTTGTAAACTATTTATACTATTAATACTACTACTTGAGGTTGAATATCTAGCAGAAGTACTATTATCATTATTAAATGTTATTTCTATTGAACCATCAGATTTTTCTATTATATTCGAAGTTTGATTTTCTATATCTATAGGTTTTGGTGGATTTATATCTTGTAAATTCCAGGATAATGATTGTGTAATCTCATTCCATTTTAATCTTTTTGGTGTTATTACTTTTGCATGCATAATATTTGCTTCGAATAATATAGTTTCATCTCTTGGAGATGATAATTTAATTTTTGGTTCTATAGTAGTGGTCATATTTTATAATAAACTCTATATATTACTACTGCTGCATTTGTTTTTTCTTTAAATTCTAAATTTCTTGTTTTAATAGTTAAAGTTAAAGTATCAAGAATATTTGGATCAAATAATCCAACAGAAAAATTAGGATAACAATTAAAATATATTGGGCCATTAGTTATGTTTGATTCAGCCATAGCTAATAATGAATTATTAAAATTAGTGTGCCTATCATCTCTTAATATAAGTAGTACAGGAGCATCTATTCCTAATCTAAACATAGGTTTTATAGCTGCCTGAACTAATCCTATATGTAGAAATTTATAATTCTTTCTATGCTTAAGTATAGCTTCTTTGGATAATAATTGTAAATTCTGATGATCTTTATTTATAGGTATTGTTTGTTCAGTCATTTTGATTGAATAATCTTGTAAGAAATCAAAAGTTCCTATTTTATATATAGTTTTAACATCTTGTTTTGGTATATTCCAATTTAATAAATTGTTTTCAATTTGAGAAATACTTATTTCTAAAGAATTCATATTATTGTTTAAATCTTCCTCTTGATCATTAGCTGAAGTACTTGAGCTATGATCTCTTCGTGATAAAAATCTAGATATCTGATTCATTATTTGTATTTGTTATATGTAAAAGTTTAATTGAATTAACTTGATCTTAGTTTTGAAATATTTAGAGTATACTGAGGGAACATCCCCAATGCCCAAGTCGTGGTCCGGCTGCTCACTTTTGGAGTCTTACGCTAATCCAACCGACTAGCCGACAGGACTTGCCAACACAGTATATATCTAAATATTCAAAGTATGATCTTGTTCTTTCAATAAATTTTTCCATTATAACATTTACAAATATTTAGTCAGAATATGTAGATAAATTATTACTTGAGTAATCATGGCTCTAATACCATTTTCTAAATATATTACAATCAACGACTATGACATCAAATGCTTATAAACAAATTGGGAATAATGAAACACAAATTCTTAAAATGATTGTTTTTGGATTCTCTGGAAATTTAAAAGGCTGGTGGGATAATTATATATATATATATATATATATATATATATATATATATATATATATATGAAGAGCTAAGTTATTGATATCTCATTTTTTTCCCATGTTACAACAATACAACGGAGTAACTTACTAATAGAGTTGCACAACCAAACCGGTTTGGTTTGAAAAAACCGGTTTCCAAACCGGTCCGAACCGTAGGTTTGGGATATGTTTGACATCCTCATCTCTCAAACCGGTTTCAACCCCTCTAAACCGGTTCTATAGGTTTGACATCCTCAATCTCCCAAACCGGTTTCAACCACTCCAAACCGGTTCTAACTTACAATGAGAGCTGGGCTGGCTCACTGGCTGTTGATTGGGCTTGGTTTATAGCAGCTTTACCAGTTAAATTGGGCTTATTTGCGTCGTCATGTCTTTCATTTTTGACAGCTGCTGCCTGCTGGCGTATGGTTCATCTACTTTTTTTTGAATGGCTTCAGACTAAATGATTGATTTAAGCCCAAAAGGACACACATCCAAAGTAGACCTAGTCGTCACTCCTCCACCCACCAGAGAGGGAACCGGATAAATCAGAGTATGTTATTTTCTGTTGTTAATCAGTTATGTTCTATCTCTATTGACAATAATTACATTAACCCTTAACTAATATATTATAAGAACCGTTTTATAAAAATATAACCAGTTTTTACAACTATTCCAATTAAGGAGTCGTTTGGTAGTGTCTGAATCATTAAGTGATGAATGATTAAGATGTCTGAATGGTAAGATGTCTGAATGGTTAAGAGATCTGAACCATTAAGTGTTGAACTAGTTAAGACTGTTTGGTTGAACATCTGAATGAATATGCAGGATTACTATTTTACCCTTCTAAAGCCTTTTTTTTGTAATAATATAAATAATAAATACAAGGTAAAATCTAAACATGTTAAAATCCAAACATCCAAATTATTCAATAGTTTTTTCAAAATCCATAAAAATTACATTTTGAATTCTGATACAATGCGAATGTAGCAAATATAATTCTTAAAATTAATAAACCTGAAGAATCAAAGTGGCATCCAACTAATTCAGGGACATAATCGACCCACTAAGCCCTCAATCGATTATACAAATGCGGGGCTTTGATTTGTGAGCATAAAACGCACGTAACGATGTATTAATCACTAACATTTCTTTGGAATTAGTTGGGTTTCGATTAGAACTCAGAAACGATCGGCCGAGACTTGGATCTCCTTGGTTCGAGATCTATGATGTTTGTGTATTGATTTTGTGTTCACAGAGAGCTTCGTCGAGATAGAAGGAACGTCTGGATGCATTTAATTTTGTTTTCATGTTTGTTTATATCGATTTTGATTACCCAATCGATTACGCAGTGGGTCGTCGTCGGAGAAGAAGGAACGTGCGGCGGCGGAGGACGTGTGGCGGGAGAGGTGCTGTGGTGGTGGTAGACGAGAGAGGCGACGAGATGAGACGAGAGAAGGGGCTGCGGCCGGTGTTTTGGGGGGGGGGGGGGGTGACGGGGTGACGGAAAGGAGAGGAAGAAAGGAGGGTTTCTAAGGAAAAGGGGAAATGAGGGTAGAATTGAACACCCCTTTTCTTTCTCCATTCAGACTTGTCTTCATATCTGAATCATTCAGACCTTGATTCAGATGTTCTTTTCATTCAAACGTCTCAAACAAACGGTCTGAATCTGAATGGTTCAGATTCAGACCCATTCAGACTCATTCAGATGCTACTAAACAGCCCATAAGTCGTTTAAAAAAAACCTAACGTCGTCACTCAACTAATAATTGATGTGTTAATCATATATTATTTTATATGTTTATTATATCAAAAGATTATAAAAAAACCAAAAAAACTCATTCAAGAAATAGATAGAGAGCCCTCTACTTTTCAAGTAATACATCCTCAACCAAAATAGCATGGCCCTGGCACTAGTTTTGCATAAAACCATAAAAAAGATAGGCAGCATCCACTTGCTTTCTGCCTTTTTGACTCACTTGAGAGTCACATGTTCAACTTAAGGTCATGTTGGTTAGCATCTTATTAATGGGTTTGGTTGAAAAAAAATGACATAATAGCAACAATGAGGTTGGAACTGGTGGTCCTTTAAATAAAAGGAAAGTTTTTGTTAGCTGTAAAGTTTTTGTGTGTCATAGAATATATCAGATCCTCGTATTCAGTATATCTCACTATTAGCAAATGCAAGGTAGGGTATGAGCAGGGCAAGATGTAGACAATTTTAGCTCTACCTGTAGAAATAGAGATGTTTTAAATAAGACCACCTGCTCATGATGCCTTATTAACGTTTTTAACGTTATTTTCAATAAAATTAAGTAAAATAACGTTAAAATTAATGTAAATTTACTAACGTCCCTCAAAGTCTGACAAATGTATACGATAAAATTACAGAATATATCATTGTTGCTTAATTTCTTGAGGGGAGTCATACTTGAGTTGACTTGTAGACAATGTAGAGGTTAGTTTTACTAGCCCATGTGGTAATTGTGGCCCGTTTGCTTATAATTGGTCGATGTAGGTCGTGTTTATACTTGTATCTCAAACGGGTCAAATCAAATGGTTTTAGGCTTTAGCTAACAGGAGAATAGGTTAAGAGGGTTAACCTGCCCAATGTCGATATGTTTTGAGGCTTTGAAAATGGTTAGTCAAACTCTTAACATAATATACTTCAACTTTCAGTACTAACAACCAACACCACAAACATTTATCGGGTACATGCAAAAAAAGGTTATATTTTGATTACATCTGTAAAATTGTAATTTATGAAAATCTTTAATGTTTTCAAGAGATTTATAAGATTTGCACGAGACTTCATTTGGCTTCCACCAGATAATCTTGTAGGTTTTTGGGTTAATCTATTTTGTTTACATTCTTCACTGTTTTATTTCACATTTGTTTAAAACCTAAGTCTTAAATTGGAGTTTTTGACCAATTATCTAGTGGCATTAGCTGTCAACAACACATATCCAGTGTAATCTCACCTTGTGGGGTCTGGGGGAAGAGATGAAAACATACATTACCCTTACCCAAAGTGATAGAGAGACTGCTTCGTAAGAGTCCCCCGGCTCTGTATTTCTAACCAGATGGATGCTAAACCAGTCTCACCCATTTGACTTGTTTTCTGATTAGTTATAGATTTTGTCTTTACGCATTTGACATGTAAAACATAAAACATAACCCGAATCAACGTACCCATTTACTGAGATCGAAATTGTCATATAAGATTTGAAGTCTTTTAACAAGTTTTTCTTGAATTATATGCCAGAATCATACATCAAAGCACTCCACAAATTACAACATGCTGAGTCCTGGAAAGCATGGTTCTTGCACATAATTTACACTAAGTGACAGTAGCTCCTCTTTGACAGTTATAAGATCAAGTACAACCGAGACAAGATAGTTACCTAATGATACTTTTAAGTGTTCCACATTACATAACCCATAAGTTGCAAACTTTATTTGGTTTTTGTGAGTTTACAGTTTAAACCTCCTGCAAGTTTCCCTTCACGTAAGCTACCTGAAACACGATTCACACGATTCTAACAGCTTGAAGAACCAAATACATGCCAAATCGAAGCAAACCCAGTCGAGAAAGAACAATTGATTGCAAGATTGTAAAAAAGGTACTAAAAATGGATTCGGCCCAAATCATGTTATAATAGAAATATAAACTGATGATATCGTTGAATAAACCAAACAATAGACTTAATATTACAAAGTAATCATACACAATGAATAATAAAACTACAAATAAAAGGGCTTCAAGATAGCCCAACATTTCATCAAACACTTGGTGTGTGGCATTAAGCATATAATAATAAGCAAGAATCTAAAACAATAATATTCAAATCTTACTACACTTTCTTATCTTCATCAACCTTGTTGCACTCCTCCAATTCATTCAACCACAAATCCCCAAATTCACAATCTTTCCAAGCATCAAACCATGGTCCTCCAAGGGTGTAATGTATTGCTTTCGGGTACGTATTAGGATCATCCTTCACGACCCGGTTATGACCCACAAGAAAGTTCCAAACAAATGGCACAGACCCAATTTCATGATCATCCAACCACTGAAACCTGTGTAAAAAAGCACCAGATTCTTTATTAACAACCTCCGGCGTCAAAATCTTGTTTTTCCGGTGACCGCAGTTATACAACACCATTGAAGACCAATTCTTTCGTGGGTAAACAGTCTGAACCGCACCGTCCATTTTCGTGGTTTCTTTCGGGGTGTAATCGTGTTGTACGCACATCACAGCGTACTGTTCGTCGATCAGATCGAACAGATCCTTAATGTCTCCAAGGTAGAGGAAATCACAGTCGACAAACATCGCCCAACCTTCGTATCCCGCCAAAAATGGCGTCAGGAATCGTGTGAACGAAAATTCGGTGCTTTCAAGCTTCCCACGTTCTCGCCAATAGTACTTCTTCTCTCGCAATTCCGATTGCTTGATGGGGATGATCTCAACGGGGATCGATGATCGTTTGAGGATGGAGTACCGACAGACCTCGTACGCCACATCTTCTCGTGGATCGTAGCCTACGTAGATCCTGTACGGCTTGTTGGTGTTTCCATTGCTTAATTTGCAGTCTCCATTGACGGTGGTTTTTACAGATTCCACCGACATTGGGGTTCGAATGCAAGATCTGTACAGATTGAAGTGAAGTGAATTAGCATCAAATCTTGCAAATGGGTATGATTGAAACGGAAATTTAAAGCGAAAACATGAAATTTGAAGGGAAATTGAGAGTGGATTGCGTACCTGAAGATGAAAACAGAGGTTGTAGATCTAGATTGACGGAATGAAAACGAAGGATCAAGAAACGCGTCAAGGTGAAGGTCCATTTAAGGCCTTTTTTATTTATCAAGTATATTTTATCTCACGTGTTATGATACGAATTCTATCATGATAAAAAAAAGTAACAAAATTTAAACATTATAATACGTTACAACAGTTAACGTTAATACATCAAAAACCCAATTGCATACTCAAGCAACAACACTTTCATACTTCAAATATCTAAAACAAAAGAAAAAAAAAACATAAAAAACAAAGTGTAAACTGGACCAAGTCCAGCTCATTGTAATAAAAAAAAAGTCCTATTTTAAGACCCTAAAAATCTAAATGCCTCAAATTTCCGGAATAAATCGAATTTTTAGTTGTTACATATTTTTATTGTAATAAAATTTTTGTTTGTTAAAATATTTGTAATTAATAAATGTTGCAAAAAACGTGGGCTAGGTCGGGTTTTTTTTCTTTTTTTTTTTGTTTTTGGAGAAAGGGCTTTTGCCCAGAAAAATAAGTTACGTTGGGTTTGGTAACAGGTCAGGATAAGTTTGGGTTGGAACAAGTGTCGGTCACAATTAGTTTTAAGCAAAACTCATCGTGGGTCTATGAGTCATTTTTAAAAAGTTTCAATCCATTCCCACATAAAATAATCTATTTTTTTAATATTTTTTAGTGATTTTCTCATCAAACATATTATATATAATTTTGATCAATTTAAATTCAATCTATTAATATAGTTTTTAGTTTACTTATCTTTGTACATATTGTGTCAAGGTGTTACCATCTTTAGCTTGTTATATGTTATGATATTAATTATTTCAACCCAAAATACAATAATTATTAACCTATATCAACCAATTTATCTTGTTTTGTGTCAAGATTGTCAGGCTAGTAATTAATGTACACATTTTGTTTGCGATTTATATTTTTATAGTTTGTTTTTCATGATAATTTGCATTTTTTTGTTTAAAACATGTGAAGAATTTTTATTTACAGTCGAAATAGGGCACTAATTTTTATGCATGCCTTGGGCTACCAAAATGCTAGAGACGACCCTGAACTAGGCACACCTTTGAGGCTTTGATTTCAGATCATCTTTGCAGGCATGATCCTAAATAAAAAAAAAAGAACGTAAATAAAATAGTAACACATGTCATAAAAGTAATCATCAATCTGTCGTAAAAGACTTACTTTATTGCAAAAGTAACTATCATGTTGTTGTAAACCTAAAAATGTAACTTGTTATTAAAGTACACATCGAAAAATACAATTACAAAATAACAAAACGATAAACATTAAAACTTAAAATTGAAATATTAAGAAAAAGTTTCAAGAGATATTCATGTTTAAAACGAAAATAGAAATATAAAACAAAAATGTTGTAAAAAGTTTTATATATAATTTGAAGATGAGCAACACATGGGATAGCTATCTCAATGCTCAAACTTCATATATCGTATTGATAATAAAATGATAGATGAAACACTATGAACATCATCAGACAAATGTTAAAGCCTTAAAAGGTATGTTTTTGTTATATGTTATTATTTTATACTAAGGAATATATATTATTTTGGGACACGGTATTTAATTTTTTTTCTATTTGAACACTTGCTAAATCAGGGGTGTTCAGTTTTCGAATATGACTCGAAAAAATCGAAATTCGATTCGATTTTAATTCGAAAAACACCCAGTCGAAATTCGATTCGAATTTTCATATTCGAATTCGATTCGTAGTATAATATCGAATTTCGAATCGGATTTCAAATTTCATATTTTTAATTCGATTCGATTCGAAATTCGAATTTAAGTTATTTAATTATATATTTTTATTTTATATGCACAAATAGTTACTATATTTAAAAATTAGGTTTTTTAGTTAGATGGTTTAGTTTATAAAAACTGAAAGACTACTACACAAATGTCAATTTCATTATAAAATACCCATAATTTTAACACTTTTAAATACGCTAAACGTAAACATTCACAAAAAAGCGTCAATATCACTGACATTATATACTGAACTTTTATCATTTTATTAGTTTAATTGATATCTCTATATTACAACTTAGATTAAATGTTAATTATTTGATATTTGGATGTTTAAGGTATTGATTATATGATGATATTTTGAATATATAAAGATAGCAAGTATAAACAATCTTTTAATTAAATTCAAATCAAACCAATTCGAATTCGGATCGAATTCGAATCGAATTCGGATCGAATTCGAATAGAATCGAATTTCGAATTAGAGAACGAATTCGAATTTCGAATTCGAATTGAATTTTTCGAATTGATTTCGAATTCGAATGCCCCTAAAAAAATTCAAAATTCGAAATCATTCGATTCGAAATATTCGAGTTATTCAAAATTCGATTCGATGAACACCCCTAGCTAAATGAGAGTTAAAAGCAAAGAATGTGAATATTTTTATTAGAAAACTATTATAGCTTTGGTTGCAAATCCTAAAAAGTATTTTTCACATAATTCCAGCGTTTGTTTACTGTTTTTTGAAGCGAATAATAAAATATAAAATAAAAAATAAAAAATAAATTGGGCCTATAGTTTCTCCCATCCTAGTATCCTACCCGTGGTTTATTGTTTTCAGATCGTGGGCGAGGTGTTTCGTTAAAGGGAAACGTATTGCAAATTGCAAAACGTTATAATATACTAATAAAAAATTTGGGCCAATAGATTTCTCACAATTATATAAAATGTTTAGATGGATAAAAACATTTCTTCTTTTTTTTTTTTGTTCCGATGAAATGATCAAAAGATTAGGGCCTTGTTATAAATACCAGAAGGTAAATTAACTCTTGTATTTTTTTTTTCAATTTTTTTATAACTTTTATTTTTTTTTTATAACCACACATGGTCTTGTCATGTTACTTTCAGTTATCCTGACGGTTTATAACTAAGATCGATTCCTGATGCGCACCCCCTGATTCGTGAGAACCTCGTGATTAAACTCAAGGTTCTTCTTAATTCACATAATATCCATTAAAGTGTCAACAATGAGACTTGAACTCTATTCTCTAAGGCGAAAGGACCAAGCATTAACCAACAGACTAACTTTGCTGGATTTTTATAACTTTTCTTTATGTTTCTATTATATACGCGAGCTTCTATGAACTTTAAAATTATATAGATTCATGTATTTACTTTTCACGTACTTATCCTTGGAGAAAATACTCGATTTTTTAAACTCAAGTTTTGTTTAAATATTTGAAGACCCTTACATGATAAAAATAAAATATAATATTAAATGTCTCTTTTGCTGATCTTTTAGAAATAACTATTCTTGGTAATGTACCAATTTTGGCTTCGTTTTGACGGTCACATGGTGTACTACTTTTTCTTTTGTCGAGTATTTAACTTTTGTTGTGGCCCCTTAAAAAGAATAGGCAAAATGTTGCCTTATATGGTTCATTCACTTCAACTATAGACTTAATATGCGAGTACTTGAATGATTCGTACTTCCTTTGCCATTTTCTTTTTAATTTATGATTTCTTTTGAATACATTTTTTTTTTCATTTTTAATAAAAGTAAATTAGCAAGTTAGTCTTGTGACACTTTTAGTTATTAATATTTGTGATTTGTTAGCATTTCATTTTTTTTCTTAATTAATTTTTTATGGTCACAAACATTTAAACATTTGTAACATACATAGTCTCACAAATGCTTGGCATATTGTGACCTAGGGATTATATGTTGAAAATGCTTAAAGATTTGAGAGTATATAAGTAATTTATGAAACATAAAGACCAAAAATGAAAAACTAGCAAATTACGTTAACTTTGTTAACAATTTTTTTTAGTAAGACAAAAGGTTTGATAGTAGAGATGGAAAGAGGTGATTAACACACTTTTGCTACTTGGATTTTATTCAAGTCTATTTTTACCCAAAAACGAGCAACCATGGACCAGAAATTGCAATATCAAGAACTCCAAATTATAAAGTTATAGACGACACCAACTTCCCTAATGGAGGGTTGAGGAATATTATACAAACTAATTTATTTTTGTGTGGGATTGTGGAGGTAGAGTGGGTGATTGTCATTTTAAATCCCTAAAACTTACTATGTAATGTATTCTATCAATTAAGTTTCAGGCATTCGTTTTACTAGAGGTTTATAATTTATCTTTGTGTGACTTTTATAAAAGCATATACTTATTATGATCAGCTGCATGGTGGATGATTTGAGATTTTAAAGCCAAGCCCCATTCATTTGATAAAGAAGACGACCTATATTTTATGGTCAGTTGTCAAACTTATTCCAAGAGAGCACGGATTGAATTTTTATCCCTTCTAAGATCTCGTATTGATTTGTTTATCTAACAAGCATTCTCAATATTATGCCTCGAAGATAACTCAGACCCCCATGCTCCTTAAAACGAGATTTTGAGTCTCGTGTGCATATCATTTTACCGCCAAAGCATCTGGAAAGTATGATAACGGTATCTGGTGATGTTTATAGTGTCCATCTGATAAGTGTACGTTTCAATCTTGGAAAATAGTATTCATTTAGCCAAGTTTAACTTTAGTTAAGCCCATCACAAACGATAAACATTACCCAATAAGCAATATTTAAAAGTTTCAAAAATACAACACAACATTACAATGTGATCCGGTTATATACGGCCTGCTTTCCCTATAAAACGAATATCAATTTGAAAAATTTAAGGCAGACTGTCACAAAGTTTTGGGAAAAACAATCACAACCAAACCCCATCAATAAAAGACTACACATAAAGCCCAACTTTTTTGTCGGGCTCACCTTAAGCCCAATCGTATGATAGGTTTTTTATCGGGCTTACCTTAAGCCCAAACATACGCAGGTTTATGCATATAAATCTTCTTTCCACAATAAATCGTCCACTTAGTTCAGAAGCTCAGATGGTTCTATTTTTTCAATATACGGACTAATATAAAGAAAGCCCAGCGCCTCAGCCCAACCCTTTTTTTATTGGTGTTAAAATTCCACCAGATTTGGTTATGGGCTTATGGCTCGCCCTTAATAATAATTAGGGTTGCACAAACCGGTTTTTTTCTCCAAACCGGTATAGTTTAAGAACCGATTCGGTTTGGTCAAAGGATGATCAAAACCGGTTTGGGTGAAAACCGGTTCGGGAGATGAGGATGTCAAACCTATAGAACCGGTTTGGATAGGTTTGAAACCGGTTTGGGAGATGAGGATGTCAAACCTATGTCAAACCGGGTTTTTTGCTCATGTCTAATAATAATTATAACTTTAAAGGCAACAATTTTTTTTTTTTTACTTTCTGCTTCTAAACAGAACTAGTTATTACGAGTCAAGAGTCAAGACTATATTTTACTTGCATTTTTTATTACAAAATTTGTAAAAGTCTAAATGCAAAATAAAATATAAGTTGTGATATTTGTGTACATCTTTCAAAAGATAGTATTCTTTATGCAAAATTGTAGTTTTATGTAAACTTTCAACCTTAATATTAATATTAAGAGAGTCTCAAGTTACTTACCTTGTGGTAACGAGCTTTAATGAGCGTATTTATTCAAAACTTAAATAACTTTCATATGATTGAAATTTTAATAATATGTTTTTTTAACGGCATTTGATCTCAACGTGTAAACCACTGATTTTCAGGTCACGTCACCAAGGTCTAGTTACCATGACCTCTGTTGAGACCCCCCACCACCCCAGAAAAAAACTGCATTGGAAAACCCCCTGACCTCTCAAGGACCCCTATTTCGCCTTGAGAGGGATTAGAACCATGACCTTTCATTTTGAAAGGCAAAGGATACCACTAGGACAAAGTCTGTTTGGTAATAATATGTATTTCACCGATTGGTTTTGAAATTCTTCATCTTAATTTCTTTTTCTTAGAAAAAATAGAAAATAAAAAAATATATGGAAAGATATGTGCAAAACTGCAAATTACGTGGCCTTCTTTCCGAAAATGTTAACACAAGTGAGTTATGACCAAGTGAGATGTCATATCATTTATGGTTGGTTGATCAAGACAAGATTAATGCCTAAAGTCTATTTGATGTTGACAAATACCTACTTAATTCATTTCTTGTTTAAATTTGGCTATTGAACAAAGCAAATATACTATTGTAATTGTAGCTATATTATACAAGTTTGAGACATATAAAAAGATGCATATCGATAACTAGATTTTCAATTAATTTCGTTTATGAATGTGTTGAATGTATGAGTTTCGTCGAACGCATTCAATCAATTGTCACACCATTTTTGGGTTAGGTTAGATATAAATTATAGGAGAAAAATCAAATAAAAACAAATTTTTGACTAAAACATATTGTATTAAAATTTTGTGTTTTTTTTTTTTGTATTGTATTTTATGCTTTTATAATGTAATTAAAGAGACAGTACCACATATACAATCAACTAAAAAAATGTGTTTTTTTTTTGTTTTTATTAGACCAAACCCTTAAACTTGTATACTTTTGAGAGAGTTAGTTTCGAATAGGAGTTTAAAACTAATAAAACATAAATATATTATTTCATACTAGTAATACAAAATTAAACATTTCCAATTTACAAATTCCTAGAAAGCTAGCCCTTCACTTTGGTGTAGTGTTGTTAAAAAAAAATTCAAAATCTGAGAAAACAAAAATTATAATCTGAATCATAGCTGAAACAAGAAAAATCGATTTGAATCTTGATTCAGGTCGGATAGGATATGTCCGAATCTGAAAAAAGTTATTCAGATTTTTGAGTCGGATTCAAATTTTTGGTTTTTTGTTATTTGGGTTGTTCAGGTATCTAAATAATCCGATTACGAGCCAATAAACTTTCATTAATTTTGAGTTATTCAAGTATTTTTATTATTAATCATGGAATTTAGATATATAATTTTCAAATAATGTATTTTTGTTTGTTTTAGAATTTTAAAGTGTTATATAATAAATTTAAACTATTTAATGTTAAATTTTACAAACCGAAATATAGAAAAATATATATATAATAGCCGAAACATGAACAAAAAAATGAAAATATTTATTCAGCTTTATTCCCGTTCTTTGGTTTATTTGAATTTATTCAAATTCAAAGAATTGTAATTTGGATATATTCGGGTCGAAAGAGATTCAAACTGATCCGGGTCAGGGTGGAGTTGGATAAAGGGAAAAAATTAAAATCCGAATTACTTGTAATCCGACTTGATAAACACTCATGTATTGGTGTGAATCTAAAACATCACGAAACACTTGTACACAAATGATGCAACTTTTTATGTGCTAGTATCATATTCCTAATTAAATTACTAGCTGCTTCCTATTGCCAAAAGAAAAAGAACATTTTTCCTCTCTAAACAAGTTAACTAGAATGAGCAAGTCTATATATTTGCTCATCGATCTCTTATGTCTCACGTTTTTATTTTGTATGCAACATAGATTATATATGGGCCTATACATATATAATAATAATATACATACGTTATGCTATACACCACAATGAATATAATAAAACGGAGACACAAAAAGCGACAAAACCATAAGTAGTCCTTCAAAAAATCAGGATCATCCAAACTTTAATCGGGTTCAATGCTTCAACAACAACTCTGCATTGTTAAAATAAATTTAAAAAAAATTATAGATCAGAAAATTATCTAAAAAATTATATATGTGTGAAACATATTATTATTGTAGTTAAAGAACCTTTGTTAAGTTCGTTGTGATTTATGTATTTATATACCTGATCCATTAATGGCTTCTGTGGTCTTCATTAATCTTATTCGTTTGCATGATTCAACAAACATCCTGCAAAATCAAACACAAAACATACGGTAATATGCCTATGCATACAAAAGAAAAAAAAAATTCTACTTGTGTTACAATAATGTTTGAAAAAAAAAAAGATTTGAATTTATTTTGATGAAGTTATATGAGTTATTTCTTTAAAAGTGAGTTATGATCACAATCCTATATAGGGCAGTACGTATTCAAATAATAACGCACTTTTAAAGCATTAACCCAAATAACTACTCAAAGATAAAGCCAAATTTTGGATTTTTTTTATCATTGTAACACATGTAAAACACTATCTTCTTTTATAAGTTTGCGTATATTCATCACCGTTTAAGACGTAACATCGTTGTATGTTTTTGACTTGTAGCATTGTAACATTATAGACTCAAAACCTACAACATCTTAAACAGTGATGGATTTACGCAAACTTATAAAAGAATAAAGTATTATAGATGTGTTAAAATGATATTAAAAAATAATAATACAGAATTTGGCTTCATATTTGCAGAGTTATTTGATTTAATGTTTTAAAAGTGATTTATTATACGTTCACAATCGTTTATGAATTAGCGAGCAGCTATACTTACTTCCATGGAACATCACCAACTAACATCCAATCTCCATCTTTATCTTCATACGTTGGAACATACTCCATACCATTCACAGGATCCTTCAGCTTCATCTCGTTCAAAACATTTTCTGTTAAATTAAATCGTTTCAAATTAATCAATCAATTATGTTTTTATATAATCAATTAAATAATTAATAAATAATTATATATATATATATATATATATATATATATTCGGTTAATTAATTTATGAACTTACTGATTGCAAAACAGGAGAACAAATCTTCAAAAGCGCACAGAAATTGCTGATAACCGGAGTACATTTCTAGATCTACCTTCCTCAAATACGGTGCTCCGTCAACCGCCACCTTCACGTATTTGCAATCGGTTTTCGTTACGTTTTTCCGGTAACATCTGACCGGCGGCCATCCTACCAATTGTTCCCTGCAAATTGAATTATTTATTATCAATTAATCGCTCAATCACGATCCAATTGTTTCAATTTACTAGCGACGACAAATTGATCCATCAAATTTCGATCGTCTGTACATTTTAACTTTTAAGTGCCTAAAAAACCGGTTTTCAATCTCATTTCTTACCTTGACGGAGAAGATTTCGTTGCTACGGAGCATTTTGAGTCGGTTCCGCTCAATTCGAGTTCGGTTATGCTGGAAAACCGTCGTTTGGCGCCAGTTTTTCGAGATTGATCCCCTGGCAATGCTAAGGTGAGCTCGGTATCATTGATATGAGAACTATGACTGGCGGTGGTAGGTGGCTCCGACGTGATGACGGATGTTTCCGATGACATTTTGTTAGGTGATATTGAATCTTATGGTGGAATGAATGTTTTGAAAAAAGTTGGTTGTTTGAAATTGAGGGAATTTGAAATATGAATAACGTGGTGTGAAGTTATAATGTTATATAGAGTTTAAAGAGAGACAACAAATCGTGGAACCATTGAAAATTCGACACGTGTCATCTTAGAAGTGGTTAAGATTTCTCCATATTACGTGCGGGTGCATCATAGAGGTTGTGTGTACTCCTTTGAGGGTGCATCTTGCCCGTCGATTGCGACATTTACCTTTCTCAAGTATAAATGCAAAACCACGTAGATTAAGAGATCGGGACCTACATGTCGGGTTATTATAAGTTTAACGAGTGAGCATTCATCAAATTTTGATATGATTATAATTTAAAGGTGTTAGTGATTTGATTAATAAAATTGTAAAATCGTTATAGGTTTATTTTTAATCTTTGATCTGTTGATTTCAAAAATTTTATACTGTCGTTCGAAAGTCATATCAAAGCGATCGTAAACGAACCAAAAGTTAGATTATATGGATTATAAGCATGTAAGCATGTGTGTTTTGGCCTTAATTTAGAACAAGTTTTAAGTCAACACAGTTCGCTTCAATATAATAAGAGTAAATTATTGAAAAGGTATATGTGGTTTATCAGTATTTTCATTTTTAAATGACCTTCTACTATTAGATTTACCAGGTGACTAGATTTAAAATATATTCGTTAGTCGTTAAAAAAAATCAATAATCTAATCTATGATTTAAGAATGAGGATTTTTACAATTTGAAAATAAAGTGGGTGCTGGTTGTATTGTTTAACAAGACGGTCTGGTTTTAAAATCTTATTGGCTGGCAACTTCAAAAGTCAAACATCGGAGTTTCTTTAGTAGATTTGGATCTGGTTTTACACTTTTTATTTTAATATTACCAGCTAACTTAAAACCGGTTGATTTTTTATTTTATATTTATTTTTTATTTTAATATTATAACAAAACCGGGTGATATGATCCTGTTTACAGAAATTTCTTAGGAGCTAATTAACTTTTTTTTAACACGAAACGTCCTTTTTACCAGAGATCACCCTAGAAAATATATCACTCTTCCGCTTAAATAACAGATTGTGGTAACCTGACCCATCTACCCTGAAGGAAACTTACAATTAGGAAAACCTTCTGACTCAATCCAGAGCAATATTTGCTTTAAATAAGACTTCAAAACAAGATCTTTTATAAGAAAGTCAATGAACTACGATTAGGCTAAAAGTTGTTCTGCAGGATCTAATTAACTTTAAAAATATAATTTGGAATCTAGCGTTTTTAGTTAGTTAACTCTAGGAAAGGTGGCAGAAGATGATGATGTAGCCTTGTTCAATCGGTTTGGGACTCGGTTTTGAAGTGGTGTAAAATCACACCAACATTCATATTCAATATAAGTGACTTATTTGATTGGCACAAATACATTCAGGGTCACAAAAAATGGAGGAAACTTTTTCATGAAGTTATATTAACTACCCTTCGGAGCATATGGAAGGCTCGCAATGATATGATATTTAATCAGAAGGATGCTAATCTCAAAGATTGTGGAGGAGGTTAAAGTACTCAGTTTTATCTGGATTTCTTCTAGATCAAAGCTGGGAAATGGGAATTATCTGGTGGGAGGAATGGTGTTTGTTCAAACTGAAAAGATTGAAATGTTTTTATTAATGATATGTTTTTGGTTTATGTGTATTGTTTTGTATATATTTTGATATAGTACTCTGCTAGATTCATTTAATAAAAATTTTGTTTGCCGTTAAAAAAAATATGATTATGATGACTAGATACTTTGGGTGTTTAATAAAAAATAAATAATATTAAAGAGGATTGATTTATGGTAAACCGGGATGGGACCCGAAGAGTAGCATGTGATGGTGTTTTTTGGTCGGATTTAAATGAATCCTTGGTTTTTGAATCATGGACCATTTCTACCGACTACCGACACGTGCGTCTCGTAAATTAGTTGACTAGGTATATGGACGAGATATATGAATTATGAGCCGCGCATTGATGAGGAATAGTCGTATATGTCGTGTTTACTAAGCTCGTGTGTGCGTCAATTAACAATACTGCGCGCTTAAGCATATAAAAGAAACAACGAATGTGCACGGAGTCGGTTAGAAAAATATTAGGACATGAGTGATGAGACATGGCACGTTTACAAACTTCATCAAACATGTTGCGTTAAAAACGTTAACTTGATTAAGTACATAAAATTAACTATACAATTAAAAGAAGGATAATTCAGTGAATATCGCACTTGAACTTGTTAATTGAAAGAGTTTTAAGATTATCCGCAATGCATAAGCATGCATTTACTACATGCATCTTAGTCATTACTGTCACACCCCGAGCCGGCGGGATAGGATCGGTTGTCCCGTCGGGCGGAAAGTTCCCGGGGCGCGATATCGTGAGTGATAATCGTGATGATCAGATTGTTTACATTGCACATGATACAAATGAGAAATGCTAAATATAATAGAATTACAAAGTTAAATTACATCAGTATTGTTTATAATTTAACAATGTAAATCTACCATAAACATCATATATTTCTATCTTGTATTTACACAAGATATACAAAATAATTTGCATAATGATGTCTTCAAAAATAATGCAGGTCCAAAAGTTAAGTCTTCTATCTGAAGTCCTAATCCAAAAGGAATAACTCCTTAGTTGACCTGTTCGTCACCTGAGAAGTCATGCAAAAATAAAGTCAACACATGGTTGGTGAGTTCATATAGTTTTATGATTTGAAAATGATTTGATAACCTCCTTCGGTAAAGACCCTAACTTCATTAACATCAACTGTATCATCCAGATCGGTATGCTTATGTATAGGGCATACCCCTGGGTCAAGGCTACAACCCCGCCCAGACGCCGTCACACCACATACTAATCCGCATAGGACATTGTTGTTAATGATAATTAAGCATTTTTACCTAACACCTCTAAAATAGATTTTGATCTCCAAAACTTGATTTACCTTTGATTCTCTTGATTTTGATCATAGACAAAAGATTTTCCAAAAGTCAGTGATAATAGTAAAATGTCAAATATTTAATTAAATAATTAAATAAAACATTTAAATGCAACTAAGACATGATGATTGAGTGTAATTTTACTCAATCAGTTAGACTTAGTTGTTGGTGGTTGTCCAAGTTGTAACCTCTCACACTTGACCCATACCAGGCATAACTCACAAGGAGTATACCTGGGCGTGACGGGATTTTAATGATTTGCCCTTACAGCTTGACCCAAAGGTGTTCTGTACATGCGGGGACTTTAAGGATATCCTTTGTTTCTTGATCTCTTGATTCTCTTGAGTTTAGACTTTGATATTGATTTCCATGATTGTTCACGTTATTGCCCGTATAGCCTGACTACAAAAGTCTTCTATACCTGAAGGGACTTTATATGTGTGTTACACGTGGTCTTGATTCCATATACAACTGACATCCACCATGACTTGAGTATTAATGAGTTCATTAGATCATAATGATTTCATTATTTCAATGAGTCACACACATTTATGATTTCTGATCTCTTGAGTCTCTTGATTCTTGATTCTTGATTCTTGATTCTTTGAGTTCCCATGATTTTGAATGATAATTGATTTGATTTATGATTCTTGGGCCTCAGATCACACACTGAGTTATGATTCCCTTGAATATGATTTATTGATCTTGTTCTTTTGATTTCACTTTGAGTTTAGATTCTTGAAGTTGAACTTGATGGACTAAGGGTTGATTTAGAATTCAAATTTAAGGTATTACTCATAAGAGTACTTAAATTTAATTGATAACTTGATTTGTTCATTAATTTCCTAGACAGGAGTCTAGGAGTATCAACAACATATATATGTAAAGACATATAATAATTAAAAGCATTTAAATAAACAGTTTAAATAAAACAGTTTACGCATGCTTCTCAGCCCCGCGTTTTAAAACAAAAATGTTTAGAAAAGGGGCAATGAACTCACCTGTGTTGCTTTGTATTGAATTACCACAAAATGCGCGCTCGTTGTTGTAGCTTATGTGTCTTCTGTTCCTGAGTTGTTTTAAAAGAATTCGCAGACGATAAGTATTTATAATAAACGTCCTAACTAGGGTTCGGTCTCGGTGTGCAACTACGTGTCTCAGATTACTAATGTGTTTCTATGGTTTTCTCTAGCTAAGCTAACCTTAATACCCATTCATAACCAAAATCCCACATTAATTATTTAAAGCCTTAAAGTAAACATTTAATTAAGAAAATCATTTAATTATTTTACTAAAATTTATAATTTTATTTCTTTTATGAAAAACATAATTTACTTAAGAAAAGTGTAATTAACATGATGACGGGCTTAGATTAAGCCCATTGGGCCCAATCTTGACCCACATGATTTGAACTTTGTTTTTCACTTGATCCTTATCATAGTTTTGATGAACTAACACCCTTGATAGTTTTCAATAACCATCAAAGTTAGTTAATTGACCTTATACGATTTTCTAAGGTTGGCGGTTAAGAACTAAATCAACTCCCATCACCCTAAAGTATCATTTTGATCCTCATGACCCATAAATGTTTAACTCCATGCCCTTACAAGGTTGAATGCATGAGATGATTATAAGCTTGCCACCTCATTTAATAACAAAATAGAATAACTTTTGGTTAAGAAAACCCTAGGTGTTTCCCATGCATCACGCACACATTTGATCAACCCATGCATGCACTCTCACCCTCCCCATGAGTATTTATTCAGCCTAACCCATGTGTACACCTATGACCCAAACCAATGTGATCGACTTAGAGGAATGGCCGAAAGAAACTTGAGTCGAATGGGCTTTGCCCGATTGTCCCGGACGAATGAGTGGTGTTCGAATGAACTGGGCCGTATGAGGGTTGGACGAATGAGGACAAGTCCCGATCGAATGGGTTCGAGCGAATGAGACAAGCCGGCGAATGATGGTGTTTCGGCTCTTCCCTATTCGGCGAATGATGGTGTTTCGGCCAACAGCCATTCGGCGAATGATGGTGCTTCGGCCAATTTCCATTCGGGGAATGAGAGCCATTCGACCACCTGACAGTGGCGTCATTCGGCCCTTCGAACTCAGCCGAAACAGCCATGGATTTTCGAGAAATAGGCCAAGGTTTGTAGCTACGCTTGTTCGCAAGTTGTTCTAAGTGTGTTTGGAGGGAACCCTATGGCTTGAAAGTATGGAAAACCGACGAGAGTGTGGGTTCGAACTTAGGGTTTTGAAACCCTAAAACCGAGCAAAAATCACGGATTTACCTCAAATGTGTTGGATGAAACCTCAGATCTGTTGTACTTCTATGATCTACAAGTAATGGAGGTGATTTAGACACCAAAAACACTTGAAATGGTTGAGATTTGGTTTAGAAATCTTAGAGAGAGAGGATGAATTCTAGAGAGAGAGTTGGGGGTGGAGATGATGAACGAAAATTGAAGTTGGTGGCTGGTAGATGGAGGTTGTTGTGGCATTAAATGCCACAATAAATGTGGGGAATAATACCGGGTTCGTTCGGGTTCGTTCGGTTTCGCGTGGTTTCGCGTATAAACGCCGTTTTCGCGTCATTTTCGTAACAAAACGACTCGGTTTTAAAATAGAATCAATAAATTTATTTTAGGTTGTGATTCCTAATAAATTAACTAAATACTTCTTAATTATTTAATTCACAAAATATTTATTTAACGTTTAAATCAAATCGCGCGGTCATCGCGCGTATTTGTTCGAATCAAATACGACGATAACTACACTTTTCAATATTGTTTTCTAATTATCGAATATCATTCAGAACGTTAAACTTTTAGATTTATTCGTACAGATCGTCACCTATACGAATAATCTGTCGGTTTAGCATTCACGTAACGATATTCGTGTTGTTTTGTCCTGTAAGGCCTCACATACGCTTATACATAATAAAATCCTAACAAATAAATCACATGATGATTCTGTGTTGCCAGATAATTATCTGACTCAAGAATCATTGTTCTGAATTGATTTCTCTGAATGTCTGTGAATTCACTGTTTCGATAATATGAAATGATACTGTGACTTGATATGAATATGAAATATACAGAATTACATGATAATTGTACCTGATTACTGTTTACGTACTGTTCACGATCACTGTTCCGGTGACGGTTCCGGCACTGATGTTACAATTACTGTCACATCAGCTTTTTTACATAATTTATACATGCATTCTCTCTCCTCTTTTTAACTCCAACACATACTTTCCACATGTATTCTCTCTCTTCCACATCACAATTTTATTATATATATATATATATATATATATAGGGGATGGATATTTTGATAAGGCTAAAAACCATGAGAAGTGTGAGAAGCAACAAGGAAGTGACATATGTACATTAGGTTAAAGGGTATATGTCACACCCCGAGCCGGCGGGATAGGATCGGTTGTCCCGTCGGGCGGAAAGTTCCCGGGGCGCGATATCGTGAGTGATAATCGTGATGATCAGATTGTTTACATTGCACATGATACAAATGAGAAATACTAAATATAATAGAATTACAAAGTTAAATTACATCAGTATTGTTTATAATTTAACAATGTAAATCTACCATAAACATCATATATTTCTATCTTGTATTTACACAAGATATACAAAATAATTTGTGTAATGATGTCTTCAAAATATATGCAGGTCCAAAAAGCTAAGTCTTCTATCTGAAGTCCTAGTCCAAAAGGAATAACTCCTTAGTTGACCTGTTCGTCACCTGAGAAGTCATGCAAAAATCAAGTCAACACATGGTTGGTGAGTTCATATAGTTTAGTATTTGAAATTGATTTGAAAATGGTATGATAATGATTTGAAAACCTCTTTTGGTAAAGACCCTAACCTCATTAACTCCACATGTAATATCCACATCGGTATGCTTATATATAGGGAATCACGAAAGGGTCAAGCCCAGACTCTATCCCACCACATACTAATATGCATATGACACTGTTGTTAATGATAATTAAGCATTTTTACCCAACACCTCTGATTTAGATCATGATATTGAAATCTGATATGCCTTCGATTTATTGGGTTCCTCATAGATATATGATTTCCCAAAAAGACAGTGATAATAGTAAAATGTCAAATATTTAATTTATTAATTAAATAAAACATTTAAATTCAACTAAGACATGATGATTGGGTATGATTTTACTCAATCAGTTAGACTTAGCTGTTGGTGGTTGTCCAAGTTGTAACCTCTCACACGTGACCCATGTCAGGCATAACTCACAAGGAGTACACCTGAACTGAGCGGGATTTTAATGATTTGCCCTTACAGCTTGACCCAAAGGTCTTCTGTACAAGCGGGGACTTTATTGTTTTGCCCTTACAGCTTGACCCAAAGGTCTTCTGTACAAGCGGGGACTTTAAGGATATCCTGTGATTCTTGATCTCTTGATTCTCCTGATTTTGACTTTGATATCGATTTCATTTGATCGTTCATGTTATTGCCCGTATAGCCTGACTACAAGAGTCTTCTATACCTGAGAGGGACTTTATATGTGTGTTACACGTGGTCTTGATTCCATATACAACTGACATCCACCTTGACTTGAGTATTAATGAGTTCATTAGATCATAATGATTTCATTATTTCAATGAGTCACACACATTTATGATTTCTGATCTCTGGAGTCTCTTGATTCTTGATTCTTTGAGTTCTCATGATTTGAATGATAATTGATTTGATTTGATTATGATTCTTGGGCCTCAGATCACACACTGAGTTACGATTCCCTTGAATATGATCGTTTGATTTTGTTCATTTGATTTCACTTTGAGTTTAGGTTCTTGAATTTGAACTTGATGGACTAAGGGTTGAATTAGGATTTAAATTTAAGGTATTACTCATAAGAGTACTTAAATTTATTAGATCACTAGATCTGTCCAATAATTTCCTAGACAGGAGTCTAGGAGTATCCACAAACATATATATGTAGAACATATAATAAATAAAAGCATTTAAATAAACAGTTTAAATAAAAACAGTTTACGCATGCTTCTCAGCCCCGCGTTTTAAAACAAAAATGTTTAGAAAAGGGGCAATGAACTCACCTGTGTTGCTTTGTAATGAATTACCACAAAATGCGCGCTCGTTGTTGTAGCTTATGTGTCTTCGGTTCCTGAGTTGTTTTAAACGAATTCGCATACGATAAGTATATATAATAGACGTTGTAACTAGGGCTTGGTCTCGGTGTGCAACTAAGTGTTCTAGATTACTAATGTGTTTCTAAGACTTCATCTAATTTAGCCTAATTCATTAACCATTATAAGCCCTTATCCCATATCCCCGATTAATCCTTTAAAGACTTTTAGTAGAACCTTTACAATTTAATTCATTTTAAGTTATTTATTTAGAAAAGATCATTTACTATAATTTAACAAAGTTTACAATTCATTTACTTATATTAATCATGACTAAATAAAAAAACTAACATGTGATGGGCTTAAGTTAAGCCCATTGGGCCAACCTCGGGCCCGCTTATTAGCCGTTGCTTTCAAATTGATTTCCTTCGTTGTTTTGATTACTAAGCCTAGATGATTTAGGTAAAACGTCTAGGTTAGTTACGTATTCTTATTGATTTTTCTAAGGTTCGGGTGTTAATGATTAATTTAACACCCAACCCTCAATCGTAGTTCTGATCCTCATGATTTTCTCAATGGTGTTGAACCCAAATGATGTTCATCATTTATATTTTAAATGATATTAATGTTTAAAATAAATCTCGTTTGTTCCAAATCCTACCCAAAATAGATTCGCATGGATAAAACTCTAGTACCCTCCCATGCGTACATATAATATCAATTAGAATTCATGTGTTCCCATACTTCACTCACACTAATCAATCTTGGCCAAGAAGTTCCGGCGAGCATGAGCCCAACCAAAGGAGGTTGGCCAAAAGACTTGATCGTTTAAGGCCTTGGGCCAAACCCACTTGGCCGAAAATGTCCTGGCCGAATCAAGCCTTGGCCGGAAGAGTCTTGGTCGGGTAAAGCTTGCCATGGCCGGATAAGGCTGGTCGTGGTCAGACAAGGATGGCCGTGGCCGGATAAGCCTTGGTCCAAATGAGAACTGTCGAATGAGGTCTTAGGCCGACTAGACTTAGGCCGAATGGGAGTATCCTGGGCAAAACCAGCCTGGCCGAATGAGGCTTGGCCGAACCAGCCTGGTCGAATGAGGCTTGGCCGAACCAGCCTGGTCGAATGAAGAATCGTCGAATGAGGGGAATGGCCGACTGAGTATGTCCGGCGAAAAAGGCTGGCCGAAGGAGCATTGGGCGAATGAGGACTCATTCCCAGCTTGTGCCATTCGGCGAATGAGGCTAGGCTCATTCGTGGATCTGAGCAAACCCCATTCGGGCCTTCGAACCTGCAACTATCCAACCCTCTAAAATCGATTCTTAAGGTTAGGCTATGTTATTTCACATGTTTCTTCATCATCCTAGTGTGGCGTTGTGGAGTTTCCCTAAGGTTTGGCCTGGTTTTAGCCGGTTTCTAGATGATGCTCGATTTAGGGTTTTTAAAATCCCAAAACCGAACCAAGAACAAGATTTTTACCCCGATTTTCGACGGATTCAAGCCCGATCTGTTGTACTTCCGTGATCTACAAGTGATGGTGGTGATTTTGACACCAAGATGGGTCGATTTCGTGGAGAATCGAGTGAGAAAACTTAGAGAGAGAGTGGGGTGTTCTTAGAGAGAGAAAGTGACGGTGGTGAGAGGTTGAAGATGGTAGTTGAGTGTATTAAATGGGTATAAATGCCCATTTATTGTTTCAAATTAACCCGGGTTCGTACGGGTTCGTTCGGTTTCGCGTGGTTTCGCGTAGAAACGTCATTTTCGCGTCGTTCTCGTAACGAAACGACTCGGTTTTAAAATAGAAGTCATAAAATTATTTTAGGTTGTAATTCCTAATAAATTAACTAAATATCTTTTAATTATTTAATTTACAAAAATATTTATTTAACGTTTAAATTGAATCGCGCGGTCATCGCGCGTATTTGTTCGAATCAAATACGACGATAACTACGCTTTTCAATATTGTTTTCTAATTATCGAATATCATTCAGAACGTTAAACTTTTAGATTTATTCGTACAGATCGTCACCTATACGAATAATCTGTCGGTTTAGCATTCACTTAACGATATTCGTGTTGTTTTGTCCTGTAAAGCCTCACATACGTTTATACATAATAAAATCCCAACAAATAAATTACATGATGATTCTGTGTTGCCAGATAATTATCTGACTCAAGAATCATTGTTCTGAATTGATTTCTCTGAAATGTCTGTGAATTTACTGTTTTGCTAGCATGAAATGATACTGATGTTTGATATGAACATGAAATACACTGAATTACATGAAAATTGTACCTGATTACTGTTCACGCACTGTGACGATCACTGTTCCGGTGACGGTTCCGGCACTGATGTTACAGTATAGATGTCAAAATAAAAAAGGAGATTGCACATGGAAGTCACATGCAACTTTATCCATTTTTTTAAATGTTCGTAACTATTTTATACGTTAACATTTTTTTAAAAAAATTACACCATAAAATCAAACGTTTTTTTACCTTTTTAACGAGTATAATATTGCTATATTAAAAAAATTAACAAAACTAGATGTTCATGAAACTTGCGTTTTTATGGTGTTTTTGAACACTACTAGCAGAATATAAAACACCACAGGACATTTTATGGTGTTTTTGAATGCAAAAAACACCATAAACAATTAAGTTTAAACCTGGTGTTTTTTAGGTTTCGTTTTATGGTATTATTGAATAAAATATATTGAAAAACACCATAAAGCACATTTATGCTTGATTTTATGCTTTTTGGCTTTATGGTGTTTTTGTAGGATGAAACTAAATGTTTTATGGTGTTTTTGAGCACTAAACAAAATAATAACGCTTAATTTTGCACTTGGTGTTTTTAAACTACATAATTTTACATAGGGACATTTTATGGTGTTTTCTATGTGTATTTGCTGAATAAAAATACAACATGTATTTTAAAGATAAAACACCATAAAACATTGTTATTCGAAGAAAATTGTGAACTTAAGAAAAAACATATAGAAAAACACCATAAAGCATCATTTTTCTTGTTGTTATTCATTAAAAAACACTATAAAACAAGTAATTTTATGAACATCAAAACAACCATAAAATGCTTAGTTTTCATGCACCTACGATAAAACACCAAAATTCGCAAAACACCACGTTGTTTTACAAAATAAAACGAATGTATGTATTCAACAACATGTACATTTGCTGAATGAAAACACCATGTGTATTTCCAAGATAAAAACACTATAAAATATTGTTATCTGAGAAAAATTTAGAAGTGGCGTAAAATAAACACCATAAAACATTTGTTAACATTTTTGTTTATTTAGTGAAAAACATCAAAGTGTTTTATGAGCATTCAAAAAAACACCTTAAACGCTAAGTTTCATTAACCTACGAAAAAACACCATAAAAAACCAGTTTTTTAAAACATATCAAAAACGCCATAAAATGTCCTGTGGTGTTTTATGTTCTGCTAGTATGTTTCAAAATCGCCATAAAAATGCAAGTTTTATGAACATCTAGTTTTGTTAATTTTTTTAAACAATTAATATTATACTCGTTATAAAGATAAAGAAATGCTTGATTTTATGGTGTAACTTTTTTAAAAAAATAATAACGTATAAAAAAATTATGAACGTTTAAAAAAGATGGAGGAAAATGCATGTGACTTGCATGTGCAGATTTTTTTGCTAGATCTTCACATTCTACCCCTACTGATGGTTTTAACTTATAATTAATTACGAAAATACCACCAGATTAATATCAACCACAAAACAAATTGATCTAATAGTTGAGATCCCTTCTCACACTTCTCATGGTTTCTAGACTTTCTAGCCAAACCTTATACTATATATATATATATATATATATATATATATATATCGGGGAAAGATCAAATAAAAAGTATATTTTGCCTAAGAAGGCTAAGAAGGATTTTTAAAATCTCCAAAACCGACCCAAACGAACTCCGATTGAACTCATTTCAATGGCATTAGAACCGTCTCATCGAACCCCACAATATTAGATTTTAAGTTTTCGTTTTAACAACTAGATTTAGATTTTAGGTTTTAGGGCTTGGTTTTTAGCTTTTAAGTTGTATCTTTATGTTAAAGATTTGTTTTTAAAGTTTTGATTTAGTATTAGGGTTTATTGTTTATGATTTAAGGTTTGGGTTTTAGGGTTCGACAAGCCGGTTCCAATGATGCAAAAATGAATTCAAGCGGGGTTTGTTTGAGTCGGTTTTCGAGTTTTTAAAATCCTTCTTAGCTTTCTTAGGCAAAATAGATTTTTTAGGGGAACCTTACCCTATATATATCTATATATATTTATGATGATATTGGAAAATGGGGCCTACATTAACTCCAAGTGCACTAATTAAACTGCAGTTGCCTAGTCAGCACACTCCAGTGCATCCTTCTAAAATGCATTGTCCACGTTGGCCAAATGCATCCTCCACAAATACGCATTGAAAGGAGCCTAAAGAGAAGCATCAAGACATGAACCTTGAAAATAGTGTTTTATAATTCAAAAGTCTTTTTACTAATTATTTAATAATATTTTTATTCAAGTAGTGTAACACACGGATACTGATATATGTTTTAATAAAAATATAACTTTTTTCAAAAACAAAACTTTAAAACAAAATGCTTAAAAAAACAAATGTTAAAAAACTATTTAATTATTTTATTAGTTAAACTATTAACTTGTATGCAATTTTAATCTTATTTTATATTAATAAATGTTTTGTAATTTTTAAATTTTCCTTAAAACTTGTTTATTTATTTTTCATTAAACACACAGTGGACAACAGGATTAATATCAAAAACAATGATTGTAAAATTAGTAATAGAAACAAATTACTAGTAAAATCGATCGTTAATATGAAGAAGCTAGAAGATAGCTTGGTCGTATAATCAATCGAATATAATTAAAAGAAGGATAATATTTTTATCTATCTTTCTTGTATACTTCTAAAAAAACATTTTTATAGGGCTTGAATACTTAAAAAAATTATTAACGAGTAGAAAGAGATCTTAACCTTCTTATTTTTAATTAGTGATTGAGATTGGAGTATTAAATAAATGCAAGAATGAAATAATAGAAAAGGATATTTTTTTGACTTTTTTTTCCTATTTTTTAAATGTTGATAGTTGTTTCATACAATTGTATTTTTCAAAAATAATCGCATCATAAATTCAAGTGTTTTTCTCTTTAATTTGAGTATAGTGTTATATTGTATTTTTATTTACCGTATTCTATAAACATTTTTTTGATGAATTTTTTGTATCTTTTGTTCTTATATATTGTATTATACTAAAAATATAGTATAATTTTCATAAAATCTAGTGCATTTTTAAAAATATAACACAAATGCAAATAAATCTAGTACGACTAAAAAATATTTTAAAATTTTTATTTTTTATATATTAATATTATACTTATATTAAAGATAAAACATGTTTGATTTTATGGTATAGTTGGTTTTTTAAAAATAATGCAGGATGACAAGATATGAAAAGTTTAAAAAAAAAACTTTGAAAAAAATCAATGAAAGATGTTATAACATCACATCTCAAATTACTATATTTTTTTTCAAAAAAAAAAATTCATATATGAACCTTTCTTTATATATTATAATGTTTGAGGTTGCAAAATGTAATCTAGCTATATATTAAAATCTTTCAGGAAGAAAATTAATTAGAGAGATTTTGATCCAATAAATCTCCCATATGCATTTATCATATTAGAAAGTACGGATTTTTAAAATTAATTTTTAACATATACGTACGTTTAATTATAATTTGTAAAAATCTAGGTTATAGATTTAATTGGGTATAATATTACATTTGTTTTTGAACAGCAAAATTTTATTATTATTATAATTATTTAATACACACTCTAGCAAGATGCTAAGAGTGAAAATACATTCACCTTAGATTAACATCAAAAATACACCATTTTTTCCATTCCAAATTTGCAAGGTTCGCCCGATTTTTTATCCATATACAAAGGAGGTAGCTTTTACTTCTTCCAAAATAGCTCCCGGTTTTTTTATGTTTTTGTTAAAAACCCGATCATTTCTAGCCTTCCATATACACCATAATGTTACCAAAATTATGCTCAAACCCATCTTCTTATACACAATTGATCTTATACACAATTGATCCTTGCGCATATATAGTCTTTGAATTTTAGTTTTTCTTCTACCGTATCTCCCTTTATGACATCAATGTTGGCATGTTGCACCATGATTTCACCAAAGACCAAGATGTATTCACTGATCTAAACGGTTAGTAACTAGAATCGTGTCGAATTAAAAAACTTAATATTAAAAAAAACTGGGTATGATATATTAAAATTTTAATCAACCAGAAACCTTCATACTTCAATTATTAATTTTTAATTAAGTATTAAATCACCATTTAATTAACACTAACGTATAATTAAGTATTAATTATATAATTGAAGTGATTAATGTATTTGACCATTTTTAAACTAAATGCATGCACAGGGTGGCGAACATGGATTATGGGCTCCTGTAGTCTTGATTCATTCATTCAGTACAATTCTCGATATTCTCTTGAACCTCTACATCAGGTACTGGTTCATTGTATCTTATCCTATATGTCCTACCTAATATAGATACATATATATACACAGGGGCGTCTCCGAGAATTCGAGTGCCCCGTGCGAAAAGCGAAAAAAAGGCCCTTTTAGATAATTTTTTTTATATATAATGACTAATATTGTGACAATTAACGTAAGCATAACAAAATCATAGTTTTCAAACTTAAAAGTAAGTACCAATATACCAATGTTATGTTAGATATTTTAGTGTAATTGGGTTAATTTGATCGATCAATATGAATTATGAAATCATTAAACAAGTTGGGGTGTGGGGTGCACGCTTGTTTAATATTTTATAAATTCAATGGGGGTTCCAAGGGGGGCGGGGGTCCGGGGGCAGCGCCCCCGGTTAGCGGGGTCCAAGGGGCGGCAGCCCCTGGCGGGGTCCAAGGGGCAGAGCCCCTGGCTGGGGTCGAATTTACGAAATTGATTTTACGAATTTTACATAAAATTTGTTTGAGCGAAATCGAATTTTATCCGATCAAATATTTGGGTGAACCGCAAATAGTTTGATCTGAAAGTGTGTTCCACGACTTTCGATTCATCCGGTGTTCGTGTTTTTCTGGAAATTCTCTACATGTTATAATGGGACAATTGAATTTTTATAAAAAATATATAGTATATATAAAAAAATTTTTATAAAATTGTGCCCTTAAAACGATGGGCCCTGTGCGGGAGGCGGGTTTGCACCCCCTCCCAGCCGCCCCTGTATATACACACACATACATACATACATATATAAGTTTGGAGGGATGTAAATGAAACATTCAAAAAAAAACTAATTTTGTACAATAAAAAATCCAATTATATTTGTTCGTTTCATAAATTAAAGGAACAGAAAAATAGAATTTTGTTCTTTTATTTAAATGAAGAAAGCTAAATATAAATCACATTCATTTATTTGTGTCTTTTTACGTGTATTTATTAAATCTGTTTTATATCATGATTATTATATCAAACATGTGTTTTGTATTGAGATAATTATAATTCTACTTATCATTTAACAATCTAACTTATGATTTGTTTTTCTAATAATTATGTTTATGATTATTAAAAATTTTAAGGCGATTATGTTTAATATATGAGACTAAGAAAATTAATTTTTCTTTATGAATAATATATGTCTGTTTACGTTGATAACTGTTCATAAATAAGTTTAATTTTTAACTAATGAAAACGATCAAGAATCTGTGTCCGGTTATTTATTCATAAGCCTTTGTTAACAAATTTAATGTTTAAGGAACAAACATGACAAAAGATCCATTCGATTCAGTTTGGTCTATTTGCAGTCCTATGTGTATGTATAATTTATATGCACGTTTAGATAAATTCTTTATAAAATCATATATACGTTGAGAATTATAAGTTAACTGCTATAAACTTTATATAGTTTTTATATAAATTGACCAACATACACGCAATTTTAATATTTTTAAAGTTTTATTATAAAATATATGATATGTATAATTCCTTTCAAATGTAAATATTGACATTCATTATATGCGCACACACGCGCGCTCGCGCACATATATATTATAAGTGATAAATTTAATATGAATAGTAGTAGCAACAATATATTAAAAAAAACATTGTTTTTCAGTTCCGTCTATTTCTTAAGTGTTCATATACGTCTTATACGACCTTCAACATAATCTCAGTTATGAGATTATTATAAACTATACATACATGCATGCACACACATACATGCACAAGTACTTTTTGCATGTGAAATGTGCTGTAAATTAACACGTAAATAAATTATATGTGATAATCTTACACACTTTTCATATAATTTGTACACAAAATTGACTTCGTAGGGTACATGCCCCTTGCGTGTTCATGTTAAAACTCAAAAATATTTGAGTTGCAATAACTCCTACCAACCACACATCCTTTATAATTTATACTTTTATATGCAATTGCTTTTATATATGAACATAAAAACCATTCAAGCAACTTTTTGACATGTTTTAAAAATTTTCATTATTTACCTAAACATGTTTTTTTAATACATAATATAATCTAAATATGTGTACAGTGTACACATAAACAAAATTTGATTATTATTTTTGTTTGAATTTAATAAAGGAAATATTGTTTTTTCATCATCTTCTTTAATTTATTAAACATAAAAAGTCATGTTGCTCATAAAAGTTGTAATTTTGAGTTTTTATAAGTTCTAAATTGATCCTAATTAGATGCATATGCATGTGTAGGTATGTATAGGTGTATATATACACACGTGTACGTATTTTATACTTTGTAACCCCTCTTAGAGTGCAAACCCGTAAAAACTTATTAATATTAATTAAAATATTTTTTTTAATATCATTATACACAATACAGCATGTTTTAAACCTTATTCAACCTATTTAAAAACCATATTACTCCTCCTAAAAGCTCGTTTTCATCTCAAAAATGTTTTAAGGTGAACCAATTTAGATGTTTGGTGATCCAACACAAACCGTTTTGATAACCGAACCTATGTGGTAGAAAAAAAGAAGCATTTACATATTTTAACTTACTAATATCATTTATTATATATATACCAAAGTAAAAAAAAAATCAATTACATATTTTCAATTTCTATAAAATATTTCCCTTCCAATTAAACTAGTTAATTACATATTTCTCTTTTTAAAAAAATATATATATGTAATAAATTTTAACGATTGAGTAAATATGTAATAAATGTTACAAGTACAACTTTAAAAAAAATGAAGGTTTGCGGACCTCTACTCAAAATTGTTCGTCCCATCATATTCCATGAATATATATTTTTTTGTTTAAGCCTAAACTAATCCGTATAAAATATTACGGTATACTTATTTTTAAGGGCTTTTACATATTTTCCCCCTTCTAACTTATAAAATTACATACTTTCCAAAAACATGTTTTAAGTATTGTATATTATGCATTGAAAATTTGTATCTTGGAAAAATATGTAATTTTTTCAAGTTAAGAAGCATAAATATGTAATTCTATGTATTTTTAAATATCTTCCTCACACGTAACCCGTGAAATCTAGTGAATCGTATTGTCACATCTTCTAACCTATAAATTATTTTTCATCATGTATAATTTAACATGAACATGGAGTCATGGACACATTTTAGTGGGCCAAGGGCCGCTGATTGGGCCTACAAAGATATGTAATGCACTAATGCACTAAACCCGAGTTTATGTTTCGTGTGACCCTAACAAAACTTTGGGCCTCAAATATACTGTCCCCACTTTTGGTCAGCCGGACTGTAGTTGATTAAGTGGGCCCAAGGTATTGTGTATGCCTTTGTGTGGATTGTATCTGAAACACGTGTGCATACACGTATCATGTATACAGATATTTAGTGTATGGATAAAATGAATTCCACGTGGCACGTGGCGTGGATATCTTGTTGGGCGTTATAATTCACGTAAATGATTTTTCGTATATGTTCATTTATTTCCAGGTTATTAAATCAAGTATTAATAACTATTGGGGAAGTGATAGGAAAGTGAGGTCTTGAGTTCGATTCTTGATCTCATCCGGTTTTACCGGCTTTCCATCGTCGTGCCTTTGGGCGGGTGCTTGGGTCGGATTATCTTCGGGAATTGATGGTTGGTGGGCTAGGGGCTCCGTCCGTCTGGACTAGTCGCAAGCTCGGGCATCCTTTAGCCATTGGGGGTCACGTACAGAGTACTCGACAGTTGATTAGTTGGCCGTTCTGAAAAATTTAATCAATTATTAAACGATTTAAATAAAAAATATAATAAATAATCGCAAATAAAAATATAGACAATGCATGATGGTTTTTAATATAAAAATATGATTAAAATTTTGAGTAATTTAATATTTTAAGTAATAAAATAAATAATATTAATATTTTTTTTTGAATTAAATAAAAAATATAATAAATAATCGCAAATAAAAATATAGACAATGCATGATGGTTTTTAATATAAAAATATGATTAAAATTTTGAGTAATTTAATATTTTAAGTAATAAAATAATATTAATATTATTTTTTTGAATATTAGTTTTTTTAAAGTTTGTTCCTATTATGACCGGAATACTCCAAATACTTTTGAAGAGTAATAGGATTCGGGATTAATTCATGTACGAGTATATATATCGAAAAAAAATTAATCTTTCATTTGAAACACGGATTTAATGATAACTAGGTTTAATTCCACCCGCGCGTTGCAGCGGGTTATCACAGTACACTCATGATAACGGGTATTATATATCATTTGCAAAATCATAAGTTACATAGCAAAATCAAATCTCTCATCACAAACTCTATACAATTATATATATATATATATATATATATATATAAACATAAAATTATACAAAATCGAAAAACATTAAGTTTTAGTTATATATATATATATATATATATAAACATAAAATTAAACAAAATCGAAAAAACATTAAGTTTTAGTGGCCAAAATCAAAAAAAAAACTTTAAAAAGTTTTAGTAGCCAAAATCGAAAAAACAAAACTTTATATTATATAAAAGTTTTAGTAACCAAAATCGAAAAAACAAAACTTTAAAAAGTTTTAGTGGCCAAAATCGAAAAAACAAAACTTTAAAAAGTTTTAGTGGCCAAAATCAAAAAAACAAAACCTTATAATATATAAAAGTTTTAGTGGCAAAAATAGAAAAAACAAAACTTTAAAAGTTTTAGTGGCCAAAACCTAAAATACAAAACTTTATATTATATAAAGTTTTAGTGACCAAAATCGAAAAAACAAATTTTTACTATTCCTTTCAACTGCTTTTTAATATATATATATATAATATTTCACCCCACCCCTCTCAGATCTATCATTAGTTGTGCTATTTGGTTGTTTTTTTTTTTTTGTGTTATTTAATGATATTATTTGCATTTTCTTAATGGATACGTATTTGATAATATTATTCATATCCAAATGAAAGTTGCATACTTAAGATTTTATGTAGTTTATGGTTGGAGCCTTCTCATCACTGACAAGTAGCAACGAGCTCCAACCCATGCCCTGATGCCCTTCCCAAGGGCTTGTTATCCCAATTCCCAAGGATGTGTTTATGGCTGCCCATTGGAGAGAGTTTAAGCTTTGATGCAAAAGTTGCAAACATAAAACAAACAAATAATGAACAAGGTGTGCCAACATTGGAGAGAGTTTAAGCTTTGATCAAGCTTCACCCTGAAAGTTTTGTAGATGGGGCCAAACTGGGTTTTATTATGTGCCAATTATGACTAGATTTAAATCTGTTTTGATTTTGGTCAACAAAATTAAGAACTGATGGACATGAAACTAATACTTGTTAAGTTCAGGTTATGCCATGCTTTGACCGGTTAAAGTTGAAATTGTTTCAGTTGTAGTCATAGTTTCTCTAAGAAATTAGAACCGCATGCACACGTCAGTTTGGGTATGATCAATTTTGGTTCTAGGTAGGATAGTTAGGTCCGGTTCTGGAACCTTTTTTTCCCAAACTCAAACCTAAAAAAAAATCTCAGCCTAAAGAACTAATGCTCAAATTAGGACAAGCTCAAGCACGATTGAAATCTGAATGTTCTTTCTTGACCTAACCTAAGCAATCTAACTAGGCCATAGCCCGTTTATGGCCTAGATCAAATCAAAGCCACATGCAAGTATCAGACACAAACAGACCGGTAGGCTTTGAGCAAACTGAATAAAACCAACAGAAATCAAACCAACAATACTAACGAATATCAAATTAGTTATACTTAAGAATCTTTAGATCCATGAATTTGATAACTAATTATTTTAAAAACCGTTGGTCCCAACATGATACAACCTTCCACCCCACGTGACCTCCACCACCCCCATGTGACCTCCACACTCCAAACATTGTATACTGCATCCCCACACAAAATAATTAATGCTGAATCATTAACTTGCACTAGACAGATCTAAAAATAAAAAGAAATTAAAAAATTTGAGGTCTTCTCAAATTGTCATAGCAGTAAAAAGACTCCATGCCAAAATTTTCATAGCATTTGTACATAATAAATCAGAAAAAAAAATCAGGAAAAAAAAAGTACAACATACTTCTGAGGTCTTCTGGACTCTCTCTTCATCTATCGAAATATATGTATTAAAAAAAAAACTCTAAAATCAAACACTAAAGCAAAGACATTTTGAGAACAGACTGACAGTATACACATTTTAAAAACAAATCATCTAAGAGCACAAATACTAAGGTTTTTTTGTCTCCCTTTTGGATTACCTAGGTAGGCTGTTGTGTTATTTTATCATTGTACCAAACCAAAAAATGGTTATGTTCCTTCCGGAGTTCCGATTCAGTCTATAGAAGTTTGCCAGGTTCAAGTTATGACCATGAACAATTTGCATTCTTGTGTTTATCCAGATTGCTAGATTTTTCAATCCCATGGTATTTTCTATCTTTGCCTTTGATTTGATGATGTAAGCAACTCAACTGAACCATTTTCAGGGTGTGTTTCTTTGTTGGTAGCATGAGTAGAGCAGTGTCGGCCTTCAAAGTAGGTAGAGTATGGAAAGTATTCTGCACACCGGGTTTTCCATCCTGCATGATATTAAACTATTAATAATAAAATAATTTAGCACAATATTAGGACTGGCAGAACAAGTCTTATTGTGTTTAACAGGTTAAAAACAACGCGATTATTGCAAATATAAAACATGAAAATGACTTATTTAACAATTAACACCTGATTTGGTGATTTAAGGGAGACAGTTCTATTTTTTATGTAGGAAAAAAGTGAAATGATTAACCTCCTAATTTTTATTATTTTAAAAGTATAAATTGAAATTGTACATTTTTATTGTTAAACAGGTCTAATCGTGTTTTACCAAGTACCCGTTTTGCCAGCTCTACACAATATTAATACTGAAAAGCGTAATACCATACATACAGTGAGACAGATTACATTATATTACATATTTAACCTAAGTTTCTAAATTAACCGTATCATCCAATAATTGTTAGGTAAGTGCACTAAAAGTTCACTTTTTTTTCTTATTTTCTAGATATTAAATCGGGTTGTGGTTATCTCAAACAGGCAAAATCAAAGGAGAACAGGTCATATAAAAATAGTTGCTAAAAGGGGAACAGATAAAATGGGCGAAAAATCACCCAAGTCTTTTTTTTATTTCATACAACTCCTAATTTCTTTTATTCGAAGATTTATATTACAATAGTCATAATAATATTTATCTCAAACACAATCAACACATTAATAATCACCGTAAAAATTAGTAACTTTTTGTGGTGGTCAAATAAACAGCCAGATGGATCCGAGAATTAAATATTTCAACTAGAGCCCAGTTTAACTCATTACCCAACCTTCCTAGTCCACCTGTCTTCCCAACTCTAACATGAACTAAAATACAATCCATTATCATAAAAAATATATATATATTGAAAAAAATGGCAAAACCTACTTGTGGCAGCATCATTATCATCAAAAACAGCCCCCAATAGTTTGTGAACTGCAACACAATCTTTCAGCTTCCATTCACTAACTGATCCGTTACTGATTTAAAAACAAAGCATCCATTTAAGTAAATAATAAAATTTTGTTCAAGAGGCTAGACATTCTCTTCAATTAATTGAAAGAATCAAATTGAATTGAAAGTTTGAAACACACAATGATAAAATATGTTCAAACAAATATATATATATATGTGTGTGTGTGTGTGTAGGTGAAGGTTCCCCTAAAAAGTCTATTTTACCTAAGAAGGCTAGGAAGGAATTTTAAAATTTTGAAAACCAACTCAAACAAACTCCGAACTAACTCATTTTTGCGTCATTGGAACCGTCTTGTCGAACCTTAAACCCATAACGTTAAAACCCAAACCATAAACCATAATACTAAAACCTAAACTTTAAACTCAAACAATAAAGCCTAAAGATAAAACCTAAAAGTTAAAAATCAAGCCATAAAACCTAAACTTTATAGCTAAACGTTAAATCTAAAACTTAAAAGCTAATATTATAGAGTTTGATGATACAGTTCCAATGCCATCAAAATGAGCTCAATCGGAGTTCGTTTGGGTCGGTTTTGAAGGTTTTAAAATTCTTTTTAGCCTTCTTAGGCAAAATACACTTTTTATTTGATCCTACCCCTATACATATAATCAAAGCAACACACACACTTACCTAGACACAGGGCTATTGGGTGATTCTTCTATCAATTTAACTGCATCATCCTTGTTTTGTTCTATGCAATAAATCAACTCAGCTACAGCTGCTCTGTGCAACAAGGAATCTGCATTACCACCAAGGCATCATCTTAAAGATAGAATAAAGATCATATATGTGGACACATGTTATCAAACCAGTACTATAATATATAAAATAAAATAAAAGGTTACCTTTATGTTGCTCGAGGAAAATAAAATTTGCTTCCATCAGAGATTTACCATGCAATTGACTAAAAAGAAAAAGCACGCTTGATCAACAATAATTAACAAAAGACAAGCCAGCATGTTATTCAAACTCAAAATTATATGAAAATTTAATGTTTAAAGCATCTAAACTAAGGCAATTTTCGGCTAAAATCTAAATTCTAGCTTAAATGTTTTGGAAAAACTAATTGAACCAGGTTTTTTCAACCATGAAGCAGTCTTGAAAAAAAATTGAACAAATTAACATGGCATAGAATTTTAATATCATCATATCCCTTTACAGGTTATAAAATAATTTTCATATATTATAATCAACAACAACAACACGTACCCAGTGTAGTACCACTTTGTGGGGTCTGGGGTGAGAGATGAATACATACCATACCCCTACCACAATGTGGTAGAGAGGCTGCTTAATTTCCATATATTATAATCTTTAACATAATTTTCATAAACTTCTATAAACACGTCGAAAATAACCTGAAAGTTGGCCGCTCTGCTTCTAAGACGCCTGAGATAAGTTTCTCAACATCAGTGACAGGAGCTGGCATTGATGCGACTTCATGAAAGAATCTTAACTGTAAAAAAAAAATAAACTACAGATTAAATAAAATAACATTGATCTTGAACAAAGAAGGCCAAGCTGCTTTCTTATCAAGAAAAGACAAGTATACAGCATGCTTTGAAAATAAAATTAGCGACAATCACATGATGCATATTAAAAGTTTCAACTTAATCTGCTTACTAACTACAAACGATAAAAGAAAGTGCATACCAAACATCTATGAGCATCTGGGTTTCCAGGATCCAATCTTTGTAGATGCTTCAGAGCCTGATCAAAGAAAGAAGCAGTCACCTTATCATCCAAGTCAATTAAAATAGATTAACTTTTAATAATAACTCACCTCTAAGATATACTGAAAGAATCTTCCAGAAGTAAATTAAAAAAATATGTTCAATGTATTTTCATTGAAAGACTATTTATCACTTTGTTTAATTTTTTATTTTTGTAAAAGAAATTCTTTTATTAAATTATGCATTAACTAGAAGACTAGAAGTACAGTTAGGTAAATATCATATAAGTTGATAATCTTATAGCATCATATTTACTATACCAAAAAACTAAAAACTAGCATATATATTGATTTCATAATAATATAATATAAGTAGGTACTTATTGTATTGAATAAAAAAAGAGAGCATTATGAATTAATATGGTTCACAGTAATAAGTAAATTTCCTATTATGTAATCAGTGAAACAGACTATTATAAGTACTGATTTTATTTTATTTAAAAAGGAATGAGTACACACAAAATTATCACCAAAACCAACTGTTCGTCATTGGAACATTCAAGAAAGCATAATGATAAGAAACAAAATACCTGCAATGCTAGTAGAATCTTTTTCTTTCCCATATTTACTTCAAAGGATAGCAAATGTGTCTCCAAGAAGTCGGATGAATGTTTCTGCAGTAACTTCAGATACTTTCCAGTTTCCATTAAAGGATCTTCAGTCTAACATAAAAAATATACAAAAGTCATGCAATATTTACAAGTAACAATTTTTATTAACTGCAAAAAGGGTACACAAAGTAAAAATAAAAAGTAAAAAGTAAATTAAAATATTAAAATGATTGCATCAGAAAGGAGCACCTGTAATAGCTTCTCTCCATGTGGATCTGGATCAACCGGTTTAACCTGTTGTTTCCCAGATTTAGAAACACCACCAACATTTGTTTCCTCACTTTTCACTTCTGCCTCCTAAAAAGAAACATGAAAAAGAGAAAAGAAAGATTACTAAGATGCGAAAGCAATGTAACCCATAAATGAAAAGAGGCTTAATACTTTTTTAGCTCGTGCTTCGGCCTTCCTCTGTTTTTGTCTCAATTTCTTCTTTTGAGAAGCAGGTAATTTTGCAAGTTCGTCTTCTTCTCCAGTTGATGACTTTGAAGGAGAATTATGTAGCTTAATGTAACATCTGTATTGGTAGTTAATAACAAGAAAAGCATAATATAAAAGGAAAATTAAAAAAAACAGTGAAAAAATATTGAATGGAAAAGAATGTCTTTAATCATACCTTATAGCTCCAACTGCTGCTTTCCTAAAGTAATCATGTGCATGAAGCCGATCTTGAAACCTTAACATTTCAACATAAGAACGTAGGGTCATTTTTCTTAAACAATAAGAATGAAAGTCAAACTGATCTTCTGTGATGTCAGCATAGTGTTTCTCTACAGCTAAGAATTTCTTTAAAGCACGTCCAAGGTCACCCTGCCGGAAGTAACTTTCTCCGCAAGCAAGTTCATACCTATAAATGAAGATATTTTAAAAATAAAAAAGAAGGTTTATGCATAAGTGTTACGTTTGTAACAAACACCAACCACATGCATTGCATGTCATGAAGATTATTGTGCTGATCTCCATCTTTTGTGAACAATCCAGCTGTCTTTTCTGCAAGTGGAACCTATAAAAGACGGCAAAATTAGTAAAACAAATATATCAAGTTAAAGACGACTATCATTTGTTGCTATCAACCTGATCAGCTTGCAACATTCTTTTAACACATTGGCTATTTACATATCGATCAGCAAGATCCATGCACCTAGCTTCATCTGCCAGCTCGGCGGCGGCGGCAAAGTCCCCACCATGTTTTAATATTTTGCTCTGTGAACAAACAAAACTCCATCATCAATTATTGGAATTCACTAAGATAAAGAATTCCAGAAATTATAAGCCTTGTAAATTAATTTTCAAACAAACTATGAACAAAATGAAAAAAGAAGAATAGCAAAAACAAACCTTAACAGAGTATAAATCAATGACGGTCGGAGTGTGTTGCATAGCCTCATCGATTTTAGCAAGAGCAACATCATACAGGCCCCGTCTGTCATAATGCTACACAAGCAAAACTTTATGAAAATGAGTAAAAACATGTACAAAAATCAGAACCATTCATGAAGTGAGGACAAACTTGAGCCAAATAAAACAAGATCCACATGAGTGTTGAGGGGGGCTCTTTATCTGACCTACATATTAAACCCGATTACAATAATTCAGCAGCATTCAAAATGTACAAAATCAGTTTGTTATTATTACATTATACATAAACCATAATTACTTTCCAGGATATCCACCAGTGGTTTTAATAGATTCCTCCAAATCAAGGAGTAACTTTTCAAGAATGTCAGCCTGAAAAAAAAGAGTAGGACTTACCATACTAGTAAGAATAATCATGAAGCAGAAGTTTCTAGAATTTCTAGAAGGTAGCTTGAACAAACCTTGCCAGGATGATCATATAGAGGATAAAGATCAGAGAAAAGTGAAGGGACCCCCTACATTTTTCATTAGTAAAAATATAAGCTGTAATTATAAAAAAGGAAAAACGTCAAAAAAGAAAACTGATATACAAGTACCTTCGTGAAAACGTCAAAAAAGAAAACTGATATACAAGTACCTTCGTTAGAAGTGGCCTAATATAGTTATCTGCTGCATCCCGAAACTTTACATCCTCCAGAAAATCTAACGGGATTCTCTGAAAACAAATATCATTCTTTAGATATTGGAAAGAGATACAATAATAAGAAAAAATTAAGAATTTGGCACTGTATATCACCTTAACAGCAGAAGACCAGGTGTATTGCTGCTCAAGTGATTTGTACAACGAGTCCAACTGGTCAATTTCATCAGAGGAATATTGACCATTTTTTGAATATAGTCCAACACATTTTTGCAATTCTTCATAGTATCTAACAAAAAAAGAGTCGAGTTAATATCATTCCCAGCAGTTAGGCTCCAAACCCTGATACTACATATAAAGAAAAAAATTTCTACCTGTAGTTGTCAGGATTCATTGATAACAGAACTCTATATAACTTTTCACCTTCTTGAAGTCGATTGAGTTTTACAAGAAGAGAAGCCTCCACTTCCTTGTATGATAATTTATCAACCTATGATAAATTTGCATTAGACCAATTTTTTTTTCATTTATACAATTCAAAAGAAAATTTTGAAGTGGTGAACATACTATTTTTAATTCTTTCTTGTGTAACTCCAGAAGAGCCTTCTCAAGCAATCCACATTCCTCTAATAAGGATATCTGGAGGAGAAAACATGCAAAAACAAAAGATGCAGTGTGCATATAAATATAGTCCACACTTAACTACACTATTGCTCAAAGATGCATCACCAATTATTTTAACATGTATTTTAGTATCAGCAATACTCATAACCTATTTATATGCAAGTTAAGTTATAATGGTGTTAGCTTATAAATATTACCTTGTATAACAGCATTTCACCATGCTCACACCGTTCATTATCTGGAGGATAATCTTTTTCAAGAGTCCCTTCATATGCTTCTAGAATGTCAATGGCTTTGGATATACTAGCAAAAACAAACATGATGAGTCAATAAGAAACCATAAAATTTGAATGTCATGCACATAATTCTGACGAAAAATTAAAATTGTGATTGTAGGTCCTATTCATTTGATGCAGTAATAATAAAGAGCGCAAGTTAATATATTATATATAACCATCTAAAATATAAAATTTCATGTTTAGTGTTTACTAGTCGGAATTTCATAAAATTATAGTTCCTGTTGAAGACACTAAACTTGTTATATTTACTCACTCCATAGTCTAAAATAAAATCAATTACTTGCAAGTTATAACAATCTTATTTCACATACAAAACAAAACGAATATTATGCACTGAGATGATTCGCAGTAATAGCGTTGTTTTCCAATTCAGTTAATCATGTTGTATAAGTAATAAATTTTAGCTTCCTTGCTATACAACAACAACAACATCCATGCCCAGTAAAATCCTTTAGCTTCCTTGCTATGAAACACATAAATATGATACTTTTAGTCTTTTGAAAGGAAGTATGAGCACTTTAGTCTAATATAAAGGTAGATATCACATTATCAATATTGGAGGGGTAAATTAAAATTTTTAAACTTTTAATAGAGCAAAAATGAAATAAATCCTAATGATTATGTGAGCCACAAGATGGAAAACTTGAAATGGATGACAACGGTATGAATAAATGGAACCTAAAAAAACTAATACTTAAAATGGTATAAAAGATAAAAGAAAGTTCAGGTATACAACAAAATATCACATTATCACAACTTACTTTGAGTTCAAATGCTGAGAAACTGCAAAACCAATCCAATTCATTCGATGACTTGGTTTCAATGTCAGCAGCTGTTGTCTAGTTTCAACAAAACCAGCCAAGTCCCGCATTTGTGCCTACAAGTGGAGAATAAGATTAAAAAAGAGTACACATCCAAAAATTAATAATTAATGCAACTATAACATCCAAAGATAAAATTATAATCATTTAATCTCTACAAAATACTTGACACTTAAAAAAAAAGGTAGTACACTAACGCTAAGCAGCACATCAAAAGACAAGCGCAAAAGGTAATGCTAACCAAAACCATTGATGAAGTAGCAATAATGCCAAAAACTGCTATGTACTAAACAGGTACAAAAAAAATCAACTTAAAAAACAAATCGCAGTATCAATGGTGTAAATGCAATGCTACAGACCCATTTTGGTCATTTTCTAAGATGTTCACCCAATAATCTCCATATCAGCAAGTAGACTCATAATCACTCCATACAAAAAGAAGAATAAGTGGTGAGATGTAGGGGTGTGTTTTTTACCCGAACCCGAAGAACCAACCCGAAAAACACGTACCCGAACCCGAAAAACCCGAACCCGAAAATACCCAACCCGAAAAAGCCTATTACCCGAACCCGAAAAATTAGAATGGTTCGGTCCTTGGGTACCCACGAGGTTTGTTCGGGTAAACCCGAATAACCCGAACTAGGGTTCTAAGGGGCGGTAACATTTTTTTATTTTCAAATCCTCTATATGTTTTGATACTATTGAAGAAATGTATGTTTTAGTTAAATACGTTTTAGTTATGTTATGGTTAAACATTTGAAATTTTTAAGAAAATATATGTTTTGGTTAAACATATTTTAAATTTATTTGTTTGAAAAATAGAATTTTGTTTTTCAAGTATTACCCGAGAACCGGTTAACCCAACCCGATTAAACCCGAGAACCGAAACCCGAGAACCAATTAAACCGAAGTTAAATGGTTCGGTTCTCGGTTCCAATTTCATATTACAAAAACCCGAATAACCCGACCCGAACAACCCGAAACCCGAGGAACCAACCCGAACGACACCCCTAGTGAGATGGTGTTACAAAAGGCTAGAGTAAGAATATCCACCTGCAGTAGCGATAGGTCCCTCAGTATTTCGATGTTATCTGGATCTATCCGCAGAGCATTCCGATAACATTTGATTGCCTCCCTATATTCTCTATCTGAACGATAGAGGAGACCATACACGTGCCAACAAACATGGCTCTTCAAATCATTCTACGATAAAAAAAGATATTTCAAAATTCATATTATAACACAAACAATGCAGTTACAGGAATATTTAGCGAGAAATTAAAGGAAAATATTTCTGACCCTTAACCCCAACCGTACTAGCTCGTATGCTTCTGGCTTACGATCCATACAGTTCAGTGTCAATCCTTTCATCGAAAGAGTTTCTATAATCCAACATATCATAAAAGAAATCATTTTAATAAATGGCAGACAAAAACAAAAATACTTAAACATGACAATAGAATCATAACCACTCCACCAATAGATTCATGATTCAATTTTGTGAGAACAAGTGTTCGGAAATTAGTTTTAAATTGTGCGTTGCGAGCGCATCACGTATGACCGTATGAGATGCACTCTTTATTAAAAAAACTAAAATCCAAAACTTACATAAACAAACAAACAAACAAACCAAGTAAGGTCTCACTAAGCATTAGGGTATGAGGGAGCGGGACAAAGGAAAACCTTACCCCTACCTTAATGGAATAAAAAGGTTGCTTCTAGAGAGACTCTCGGCTCATATATGCCTCAATACTTTTATTTATTTATTATTATGATTTATTATATATAAATATATACTTTACTTTTTTTTACACAATTACACAAGCAAAAGCATCAACATACAAAAAAACAATGTAATGCATGTAGCAAATAGAAATCAAATAAGCGTAACATTTAAGCTAAGGTATCCCTAATACTAAGGTCATACTTAAAGCTAAAAAACACTAACCTTTATCCTCGAAAACTCTAAAAATCTCTAGCCTTTATCCTACTTCTCCAATAACTCTTACCAAATGATCATGGTGACCCTAAAATACAAAATAAAGAAAATTAAATGAACTTTTCCTCCCTAAACATGTCATTGAAATTTCAAGGCAAGTAACATCTCCTAATTACTTTGATGGCTGAAAAGCATCAAAGCTAAAAATCTAAACTTGCATTAGGTAATAACTTCCTAACATACCTCCATGATCTGGGAACTTCTTCAATATAGCATCTGCAGCCCTCAGCCCCTTCTTATACTGCTTTGTCTCGTAAGATTTCTGCCAACATACAATCAAGAGAACGTGTGATCATATCATTAGCAAACCACTCAACAGTCAGACAATGATGTTGATTCAATATACATATATAATGACAGCGACCAAATATACCAAACCAAGATGATTTAGAAATCAATATTTTGAAGTATACATACTTGTATATTGATTAAAATGTAATGTCAATGCTTAATCACACCATGTGGCATCAGTTTAAATAGCTATTACACATTTTAACCACAAATGAGATGTAAGTAATTAACCATCCTTACAAGGGTCGATAAATATAATTTGCTACAGAAACAACAAAAAATCCGCATAGTGTATTCGCAATTTGCTACAGTGTCTGAATCATCAAACTAAACTTAGCTATAAGTTCCAATCCACTGAAAAGTCAGTCTCACATATCAAATTGCATGATCAGTAACAATGCCAGCATGTTGCTAGACTCTCTATCATATGAGTCTTCACGTAAAAACTGCATAATTGCTTTAATGCACGGCAATAACAAACCTTCATAATTAATTTTAAGTAATCCAAATTCAGCGAGAAGTTAAACGCTATACAAAACCTAGGGCTCTAAAAGAAACAACAAATCGATGTGCTAATTAATCAATAAGGATTGAAGAACTTACGACTATTAACTTGAAGAGGTTGGCCTCTTTGGGAGGAAGCGAAGCGCCCATTGTTGGTGTTGTAAATCAAATGGTTATTGAGACGGGAAGTATACGCAGAAAACACACACACAGAGGTTCGGTGGTTCAATTAGGGTTGTAGATAGAGAGAGAGAATGACAGATGAAATAGGTGAGCGGTGGCGTCTGTCCAATAAACCCTAGTCGCAAGATGTGTTCGAAGCAGGTACTCAGGGGCGAAGACGAAAGCTATTTGGTGTTGAAAGACTTCTGCTACTACTAGCACTAGGGGGTGTGTAGTCCAATAAACCCACTCTTTTTTTTTAAACAGCAAACGCCCGGTCATCCGGATCACCCTGGCAAATAGATCACTCTTCCGCCCGAATAACAGAGCGTGATGACCTGACCCACCTGCCCAGAAGAAAACCTACAACTAGGAAAACCCCCTGGCTCACCCAGAACAAATTTGCTCTAGGTGAGACTCCAACAAACCCACTCTTATCACTCGTTTTAGGTTGTTTGCCAGCCTCTTAATATAACTACTAAGAGGGTAATTCTTAACTGTTCAGTATTCAGCGTGTTTTGTTTGAAATAAATTAACCTATTAATTATTCAGTTCAGCACCAATATCACGCTAAATAAAGAATACATACTCTTTTCTTGCCCTAATCAGCCATCAACGAGCCACCACTGTCGTTGCTCGACTGAACCACCGCACCTCGTTCTCTCGATGGTCGACCGCACCATTCTCTGCATCTTTCCATCGCTCGACCGAACCGCTGCCGCCGCGATGGTCGTCGGTGGTATTTCCCTCGCTCAATCGCACCCTGATTTAGCCACTATTGGGGATGCGACGGAGGCAGCGACTGAGGACAAGCGTCGAGGACGGTTGGGGTTAAACCGAGAGACGACTGAGACGGGCGGCGACCAGCTGGGGTTGAACCGAGAACGAGTGGGGACTGGGTCCTCAACGACCCTTTTGTCATCAGTCACACTATATGTTACCATAAAACTTGGTCACGTTAAATTGGTTAATTCTTGTGACCACGGTCACATGTCATCAGTCACGCCCTGATTACCCACATTACTACACATAGTCTTATGATAAGTTAAATTGTTCTTAAATATCCATTTTATTCTCACACCAATCTATATATATATATGCACCCTCACTTGCCTATACGGCTTTTGTCTGTCTTGAATTTCTTTCATAGCTTGATGCTCATATGTATGTATCTTCGTAAATACCTATACGGCCGGGTCGTATCAAATGTGTTGTACAACTCACTTAGCTATACGCCTCGTATTCTTTCTTGAATTTCTCTAATAGTTCGATCCTCATATATATATTTGTATGCATGTACAAACCTATACGCCCCGTGCACTTATTGTATTAGATGTGTTGTACGGCTTGTACCGTCATACAATAGCCGTATAGAAGGTATAACTTTAGCACAATACAAAAAATCTAGAATTTTTCGAATTTATTTGATACCTAAACTGCAAAAGTATATTGAAATTCGGACAGAATGCTTGTCGGCTGTTTTTAGTATAGCTATGTAGTTTGCTCATATGTTTGGCTTTGATGTATGATGGGGATATTCTGATGATCACATCTTGACAGGTTATACATAATGTAGATAACACAAACCCAAAATTTAACAAAAACCCAAACCTGAACTTCGTGTCAGAATATGAACCCAAACACGTTATTATATTAACGAGATCCACAAAGATCAGTGCTTTCACTATGGCAGAACTGTAAATTGTGCTAAAAACGTGCCTCAAATCGAATTCAAGGTACCTAATCCACTAAAATTTAGCATATAGTAGTCCAAGCAGCTACTGAAACTTGTTAGACTCCAAAAGTATCAAGCCACTTGACAAAGAACCATAAATGGCCAAATTAACAACTTTCTTCTGTTTAGACAATACAAAGTGACTGTTCATAAAACCATGAGAAGATCAGGCAAATACTTGGAACAATCAATTATGGTCAAAGTGGTTCTCATTTATGAATGCTGGAGGCAACTCTATAAAATGCTTCCTGTATTTCATCTTCTGTCATCTCAATTGTATCATCACTGTCATAATTTACTGATTTTTCACTTTTTTCGATCTTTGCTCGTTTCTTTTTGTCTGTTGTTTTTTCTTCTTCTGAATTTCCAAGCTCAAATTCATAAATGGCTTTGCATGCGATAGCTTGGTGGTAGATGTCTTTTTTAGCCAGATTATCTTCGGATGTGTCAAGCTTGTTCAGCTCTTCAACTACCTGTGGGACAAAACTCCATTCCTCAAGTATTTTTCCCAAGCCCTGTAGGCATAAATTTATAACAATTTAAAATATAGAACGAAGAACTTAATGGAGACAGGTGATAAAACTGTAAAAGTGTGCGGTTTATTAAAAAGAAAAAGAAAAGACATGTAGAACAATAGCATCTCCTAAATAAACTCATTCATCAGTAAACGAATGGGTCAGGTTGGTTGGATTTGGGTCAATACAGGTTCGGGTCAAGGAGGGTAATCTTAGGTAAGTGAGAAGGCTTTGGGTTTGACCAGAAACACTTTTTGTTGCAGAAGGCTCTAATTTCTTTTGGAAATCAGCTTTATATATCAAAAAAACATTAATCAAATACTATGTTTTAAAAGACAACATTTGAGGAGGAAGTATGAAATTCATACGTTCTAACATATAAGAATGTGTGCTTTCGTGCAAGTGGTACTTTCTTCCACCAATTTCAAGAGTGATCTTTGCTGACCGTGCTTTGGAAAAAATTTGAACAAGGTGCAGCGTTTCTTTATAAATTTACTAGTATACATAAGAAATTACTTACCCGTCCCTCTTTGAGACAATCTATTGCATCCTGCAAACATGTCAAGATCCCTTCAGCTGCTATCTTCTTTATCTCACTTGAATCAGGCTGAGTGATGCATATGAGTGAGCTTTATTGTTTTTTTTTTCATATTTTGTTTTCTTATTTAGCATAACTCAAAAAACCAATCAGCCTTACCTTTTCGTCTTGACTGTTCAACCATGACATCGTTTTTCTCATGTCATCTATTGCCCATTTCTTAACTTCAGATGTTAAAAACTCCCTTTTAGCAGGTTTATGGGCTGTCTGGTTCAGATAATATCACATACAAAAATGTCATTACAACTAATGTTGCTCAATATAACTATATTCAAAAGCAAAATTAACCTTGCTCGAGGAAGAAGCTCTTGATTTTGAATCCACGGACTTGTCTGCTGGCTTGTAAGAGCTCTTTGATGCAGGTTGTTTTGGATCTGCAAGCACAATTTTAATCAGACTCCAATAATATACTTGTTAGAAAATGTAAAACATTAACACTTAGCAAACCCTTAGCAATGACATGAAGAAAAAAAAATACAAAATTTTTTTTGACAAAAATCACAAAATTTCCAAGTCTTAGTCACATGCTAACTTAGGACAGTTTTAGTACTACATTTATACCCGGGAAGGCGGGAACTGCTAAACAAATTATTAAAAATAAATGAAGACACAAGCTTTAACATTGAAGAAACTTATGGTGCCAGATGTCAATTGAACATGTACATGATAGAAATGCTGGGATGGCTGATATCAAGTGCAATTATCAATGACTAACTGCATGTGTGTGAGCGCGCACATATAAATACACACACACATGTGTGTATAGAGAGAGAGAACACCCGCAGAAAGAGAGATAGGGAGACCTTGGCTAGGTCCACCAGAGCTACTTTGACGTCTCCAAGGTTTACCAGCATGCAAAAGGAATGGTTCAATCGCAACAAGCTGTTTCTGGTTGTAACACTCGTCTATCCAACCCTGAAATAACATTATCAACTTTGTAAGATATTCTGCAACAGACTGTAAGTCCTATATCAAATAATAAATAGCACATAACAAAGCAATGGATCTGCTAATTGAAAGTTCAGTGTGAAACTGTATCTGGCCTTGAAATAAACCATTTGGTTGTAAGTTTGAGCAAGACTGAACAAATTTATGCACAAAAATCAATATCACAACAATGAACAAACATTTTTAAATGAAAAATGTGATAAAAGTTATACCTTGGAAACAATTGTTCCATTATCAGCCTCAACTTGTCGAAACTTTGGGGTATTAGAAAATGCACATACTAGCAAGGTGCAATTGGTGTTCCAATCACCTTGATATTCAGCCCCCATTTCCAATGCTTGAGACCGTAATGTGCTGCGTTCAGGGTTAACAAACCCTGAAAGTACAAATACAACCCCTTCCTACAAGCATTAAAATTACTGATATTAAATGTACCATAAGACAAAAAAGAATGCGATATAGAGTTATTGACCAACTTGTACCATGATTTTGGGAAACTTATTAGTGCCTATGCTTGATTCAGTAGATTTTGAGGTTTGGCTGGCATGCCGTTTATCTTTTTCATTAGCTGGTTCCTCATGTTCAGAGTTCTTATCAGCACCCCTTGAGCTCATCCATGAAGGGAGAGCCCGTCCTTTGGCCTTATGGCCTCCAGAATCAGGCATGTTAAGTGTCAAGACACCTACCTGCAGCAATTTTAACCTGATTATGAACCATCCAGCATGTTAACAGTCAAAATTTTGTACAATAAGACTGATGTCAAACAGCAAAAATCACAAGAACGGCCACAGTTCAAACTAACTATCCCATCTAAACCCTAAAATTTGCAGCTGTAAACGAATTTCTATATGGAAAGCTTCGCAAATGAGTGATTTATTATGAGTTCATCGGTTTCTCCACAAATGACATACGATCTGTTTGATGTTTTATAATGAAATTAAACAATGTACCGAATTGAAATAAGTCGGAAAATACCCGTTGAAGATAAATTGATGCCTGAACCGCAATCAAATGACACACAATCGTTGAAATGAAGATTCAAACCTAGATCAGACTTGATGATTAGGAAGATTGCATTTTCACCGATTGTAAATGATTAACATAATATATCCCTGAAAACTGAGCAGGTTGCAGTGAATCGCATACTTACTGGTCGCTCCGGTAACCGTCGGTGAAACCCAATGCTTCGCCGGTGACTTTTTCGCCGGTGGCTTTGCTCCTCTAGCGATACACGGGCAACACAACGACGGTTTTACAGTTTGGTCCTCGGTTCCACATCCACGTGTTACAAATTGAATGCGATGAGTCGATGACTATGGACCCTATGGTGCTGTATGCCTATATGGTTGACTTTCATACAAATAAAAAATAATGAAAATTATTTGAAAATTTATAATAAAAGTTAGAAGCAACGTTATGTGTTGTACGCCAACGTGAGACTAGTCTACTTGGTAGAGGTTTTGCTTCTTAGAATGAGAGGTCATGAGTTCTAACCCATGCAATGGTGTAACTAGTTTGGAGTAGATTAGGAGGAGATAACATTTGCCGTTTAAAAAAAAAAACGTTATGTGTTGTACACTTGTAACGGGTCCACGATGACATTAACATTGTTAAGTGCGCGATTGCAAAATTCGTTTCTTATATAGAATGACATGAACATAATTTCGTACGCAAACATTCATAAATATTCTAAATTTTATATAAGAAACAAAACTGTTGCAAAATCGATGTGTTACCGTATGGGTAAAGTCAGCAGGGAACAATATGTGTTGTATGACATGCCTAGAGAATAACTAAGCAACATTTCTTTTTAATAAACATGTCACAATGCAAAAAAGTTAGAAAATAATTTAATATAAAAAAGTTAAAAAAAATAAGAGGAAAAAGAAATTACAGTCGACGAGATTTGGATCAAAGTCCATCAAACCCAAAAGTACGAGAAATTATTGATAAGTTGATACTAAAATGTTTATAGCCTAGTGGTAACCCTTAACTTTTTTTATTATTATACGAGGTATTTAACATGGATTTTTCATGAAATACATAGTCTAAATAGGGGAGTTCTCTTGAAAAGCAAGAGACCATGGTGTCCATGAGAGACATGTATATAGCATAAGAATTGCTAATGAGAAGATGACTCAAGACATTCATGATTCGTTGATGTTAAAAGAATTATTTTGATTACTAAAACCTAGTTTATTGTCTGTTAAAGAATATTTCATTCGTTTTTGTTTTTTATTAGAAAATACAAACTTTAACCAAATTTTAAATAATTTAACCTATTTGACTCTCATGTTATGTAGCTCATGATCAAATTATACATTTAGTGAGTTTTAGAGGCATTGTAAAAACTTTTCTACTTATGAAATCATGTCTGATCCAATCTTAGTTTTACTTTTAGTTACATTACCCGGTGTGATTGTATAATAGTAAGACCATGGGGTATGCCCCTTGGTCCAACCACTTCAAATATGCGACACGTAAGCGCCACGTAGGCAGGCACCCACCACAACCACCCACTCCACCAAAAGTGGTGAAAATGCCACTTGGTCCAACCACTCCACGTCATCTTTTCTTTTTTTTAAATTAAATAATTAGATATAGTTAATCATAAATTAAAAAATTACATAAAATTATAAATAAACATTACAATTTAATAAAAAAAAGCTAATTATTAATAATTGTATCAAATATTTAAAAAAAAAACATAACAACAAATATAACTAAAATTTAAGATTAAACTTCACGATTTTTCCATAAATGTTCAATCAAATCGGCATTGAGGTTCGCATGTGTATCCTCGTTTCGAAGCATTCGACGGTTTGCTTGTTTTTCCTCGTCGCTGATCTCCACATGCTCCACCAAATTCGGATCGTCTTCTTCATAAAATTCACATTTGGCTCGACTGTTATCTTCGATTATCATGTTGTGTAGTATCACACATGCGTATAACGCGTTTCAGATCTGACTTGGCTTCCAAGCTCTTACAGGGTGTTGAATGATGTGTCACTTCTGTTTAAGAACGCTGAATGTTCTTTCAATATCATTTCTTGCCCCCTCTTGACGATTCTGGAAATATAGGCGTCTATCTAGGGGTATTTATCGGTTCGATTAACGGTTTGTTCGGTTTTTTTTTTAAAAAAATCATATCCGTTAACCGAACCAAATTCATTGTATGGTTATTCCAACCGAATTCAAAACGGTTCGGTTTTCGGTTATAACCGAACAAACCGAATTCAACTGTTCTAACCGAATTCAGTCCAATTCAACCAAATTCTTTATTTTTCCCCAAATTTGTGTTTTCCAGCTTGCTTTCCAAATTCCAAGCCTCCAAGGAGCAACCTTTTATAATTTTCAAACAAATCATAAACAAACTAGATAAAGCAAACACCACAATTCTCTATTTTCCTTCTTGTGAAGCAAGTCAACAAGGCTGTCAAGTATCAAACACCACAATAACACAATCCATTCTTGTCCTAATAAAATTTTAAACACTCAATCCAAACAAAAACCACAATCACAGTGAAATATAAAACAGTGAAATAATTATCAACAATGACACAAATCACAGTGAAATATAAAACCTTATCAACATGAGTTTTTCTGAGAGAGATATTGAGAAAGAGATGAGATGTGGATTCAACGCGAGAGATCTGAGAGGGCTCGGTCAGGCAAGCCGACGATGGCGCAGATGGCGACGACGACGGGCTGATGGCAAGTGAAATATAAAACCTTATCAACATGAGTTTTTCTGTGAGAGAGATTGAGAGGGAGATGAGACGTGGATTCAACGCGAGAGATCTGAGAGGGCTCGGTCGGCGACGGAGCAGAGAGGCAAGCCAACGATGGCGCAGATAGGCTGATGGCGACGGCGACAGGCGAATGGCGCAGGTTGGGATTCAGAGGTAGACCGGTAGTGGAGGTCGAGGTCGATCTTGAATCTTGAGAGTTGAGATAATGAGACCTGAGAGTTGAGAGAATGAGATGGATCTTGAATCTTGAGGGGATTAAGGGATTCAGCGGTAGTGGTGAACTACTGAACTAGGGTTTTAATTTATATATAATATATATAAAAATTAATATATTTAATTAAATATTCGGTTTAAACGGATAACCGAACAAACCAAATTAAAAAAAAGGTGTAACCGAAAACCGAATTCAGATTTCGGTTCGGTTTTTTCGGCTACGGATACGGTTCGAACAACGCTTTTAAACGGTTTTCGGTTATTCTGAACACTCCTACGTCTATCATCTTCAGTTTGTCGTGTTGTAAACGATTTCACGAAAGTAGCCCATTGCGGATAAATACCATTGACTAGATAATACTCGTATTTGTATGTTGTGTCATTGCAAATAAACTGTTGACCGGGTGTCATGCCTTAAATAAGATCGTTGAAAATGGCGACTGGTCTTAAACATTTATATCATTGTTCGATCCCGATGCACCAAAGAAGGCATTCCATATCCAAAGATATTGCGATGCAACAGCTTCTAGTATAAAACTTGGTCTTGGATGGTCGCCTCGTTGGAATTGACCTTGCCATGCTGTTGGGCAATTGTCACATTCCCAATTGGTACAATCGAAACTACCTAACATACCGGGAAAATCATGAACCCATTCATAAAATGTGTAAATTTGTTGGACGTCATGGGAATTTTGTTTCCTCAAGTATTTCTTCGTGTACAATCTAATTACGTTTGTAAGTAAAATAAACATATATAAAATACAAAAATAAACATATGTATTTATATAAATAAATCTACCTTTACAAAATTTGTAAATGCATTCTCGCCTCATTCTATCAGACATCTGTAGATACTCATCAAACAAATCGCTGCTAGTGCCGTAGGCTAATTGACGTATTGCAGAAGTACATTTCTGAAGACCGGAAAACCCGATCTTACCTCTTCCGTCACACCTTTGTTGAAAAAAATCAAAGTTTTGTTCCAAATCATCACGCACTCTCGAAAAAAAATTCCGACTCATCCGAAAACGACGCCCAAATAAATGTTCGGGGTACTTCGGATTTTCTGAAAAATAATCGTCAACAAGACGTGCGTGAGCTCCAAGACGATCTCGATTAATTCGTGCTCTTCTAGTCAGAACGAATCTTTCAACTTGTTGTCTAATGATGTCGATAGTAAGTTGTGCGGCTTCGATTAAAAAATCCGCCTTTGCTAAAATCGTCATTTTTCCGTAAAAACTGCATTTTTGTAAAAATACTAATTTTTTTGTTTGTTGTTTTTTGTGTGATGTGAAGAAAAAAGAGTGTGTGTGATGGTTGTATATATAGTATTTTTTTAAATACGTTTTTTTTAATTATTTTAAACGGTTAACGGTCGAATGATGTAGGCTTCCAACGGTTGAAAGTGTCGTTGCCCCACTCACGCCCGCCTGTTAAAAATATGTTAATTGTACAATTCGTAATTCAGTTAGTGTTGGTTATGTTAGTTTGAATATGTTAACTTGTTATTTTGCATAAGTGTTTTCTATGCAGGCTAGCAATTGACAAGTGCTCTTAAGGAGTTTGTTACTGGGCCTGAAACTGAATGGATTGGGCTTGTAGCTGCAGTTGGGCTTCATGTCTATGATACGTGGTTTTGAGAAAGACTCATCAAGCAGATAATCTTGGTATCTCTAATTATTGGAGATTATCTGGAAGTTTATCATCTTTTGTATCCGGAAGTTTATCATCTTTTGATTCTGATGAGAGTCCGATCAACGCTTCATCTCTCATCTTCATCTTCTTCTTGAATTTCTGCTTTGGACTTAGGGTTTGGTACATATTGCATCGTATTGGTGAATCTGTATGTCTTTACACTTGTAGATCATATTTGTATCTGATTGGTGTTTGTTTTATGGTATTGTATTTTATCCTTGAGTCTTATGTTATGCAGATATCATGAAGACTAGGGTTTGTGTCAATTGTTCTTAGATCGAGTGTTATTGTTTGATTTGTATCACCAGTATGAGTGATTGTCTTTAATTCTTTTGTATTTGTCAAATTGTTCTTGATGAATGTTATTCTGGTCTTGAGATTTGATCTACGATATTTGTATTTTCTTGACATGGTATCAGAGCCATCGTGCTCTTACCGTAGTCGTTCTGGTTCTGGTGTAGTTTCCGCTGTATAGATTGAGTTTTTGTTGGTAGAGTTTTAGAGTTTTTAGATCTGAAACCCTAGATAGTTGATTCCAGAAGATAAGAGAGATAAAGTTTTTTCATTAATTATCTATTTTGTGAACCAAAGCGATGGATTCTTCATCACACCACGGATGATTCAGTGATCTTGATCCCAAGTAAACAACAACTTGTTTCTGTGATCTCCCATAACTTTAGTCAGAATTCCTTGCAAGTTATATTACTTGGCAGAAAACCACAATCCAACATGAAATATTTCAAAGCGAAATGTCAAGGAGTCTAAACTAAAGGGTGTCTTGTAAAGGAGAAACTTGTCGTAACAGAAATCAGGACGCCGGTTTCTGGGAATGGTCTCCGGCCGGCTACGATGTGCACACTGAACGATGATTCCGCGAAGAGGAAGCATGAGGTCCATGAGGAGTTTTTTTTCGAACCGATGTGAAGGATTTATGATTCCGGCTTCTTCTTGACGGTGATCGGAAGCAACAACAGTTTTCTTGAAGCATTGTTGTTGGTTTGGGACCTGTTTATCTGAAGCATTCTTGATTACGGCTTCATTTTTATTGTGTTGTTTACTGGTGGTGCTTTTGATCTTCCAAACTTTGGGTGCCATTTTTCTTATCAGGATGGCATGATTACGATAAACGCCATAAATTGGGCACATTTGGGTTTAAGTTTTTCAAGGCTTGATTGATTGAAGATGAGTTGTTGCTCTAGGTGATTTGAGCTTGAAGACTCGATAATTATTCCACTCCTATAAGTGTGATTCTTCCAATATCAACTATGTCATTTTTTTTGTGAGTCCTCTTGTTCCCTTCTTTCATCTCTATATTTTTTTATCACATAAATCGTGATTAATGGTTATATGAATCCATACTTCATGAATTGGATTGTGTTCTTTAAAGTATACTAGCTCAATGTATTAGTTGTTTATTATTTTGCTTGGGTTGGTTGAACTACATTGTTATAAAGACAATGTGAGTTAATCGAACATGGCATATTGAATACATTAACGCCTGTTTTTTGATATATCCATTGGTTTTCTATGTTTGTGGGTGTCACCCATAAGTCTTTGTCACCTGATGTGTGAGTAATAGAAACTAATATTCATGTGGATTTGATGTGAACTAGTTTATGTTGTTGCAATGGAAACAAAATGGTATTATTGTTTGAAAACTGTTATCATAGTCAAGATTGAGGTATTCTTATTGTCAATCTCTATCAATCTTGATCTGTATAAATCTTTGTTTGCCATTTTTTCTTGTATGTTAAGGGAACAAGAACTGATGTTTATTTTGTTGATTTTATTATGAAGAACATGTTCTGTATGATTGTGTTACAAATGCCCTATGGCGCTTTTTTATGGGTTACGATCAATTGTAGTTGAAAAAGAATATTCAAACATTCACGTGGTTTTCTGTTAAGAAGAAAAAAATAATCAATTTTTCAAACCGATTGTGAATTCTTATAAATTGATGTGGCTTTGTTTAAAAGAAAGAAAACTTGAAAATCTGATTTTATCAATTTATCTTATTTAATTTCACAATCTAAGTTGAAAATTGAAATTGAATTGATCCTATGTCTTGCTTGGGTTCGGGCACAAAGTTTATACAATTTGTTGGAAATTCTTTTTGAAAACTCTTCTTATTTTTATATATTTGAGTTTATAAAGTGTCTTTTTGTGGTTAAGGTAAATTTTTTAGAAGTTGTGATCGTAGAACGCAATTTTTGCATGACATATTCGTGTGTCTTGCTATCAATATTGATCAGTAATTTGGATTACACTAACATTATTGTATTGTGTATTAAACTGGGTCTTTGATCAAGGATATAAATGATATGTCTAAATATTTGTTTCGCTGCTCTCAAATTTATGACTTTCTAGCACGATTCAATTTTATCTTGATTAGTGAAAAACAAATTTCTTGTCAATATGATCACAACTTGATGGTGTTTTATCTTATATCATGAATAACCTTATGTGGATTACTAGCATGATTAATTTCGTGATGGTTTGCTTGACTTGTATGTCTTATTGTTTGCAAACATGTCTTTGATGAGTTGTTATTTTTTGAAACTGTATCATGATAATCACGTCTTATCTCTATTACATTTGGTTTCTTGGTTGACTCACATATCGTATTAACGATATTCTTATTAGACTATTAGTGGTTAGTTTGAACTATGTAGTTCATTCATTTTCTGTTCAGTTTCTCTGATCAGTTTCCCTCTCATACCAGTCATTTTTGTTAGGTTTCTACCATAATTTGGTAAAATCTAATTTGTCTAAACTTGTTTGATAAGGTTCATCTAATGGATGGAGTTATCTTTGTTTGTTGTGTGTGGGCTAAAGATGGTTGTGTCTTATAGTCTGATATTTTCTTATGCTAGTCTTATTATCAGACTTGTTTCTTAAAGCCTATGATTCAATATTTGTTGTGAAGTTGTAAAAGTTTTTGCTTGATTCAAATTAGTCTTTATGTTCTTTACAAGTTCTATGTTTTTTTGTAAAGTTGTAAAAGTTTTTGATCAAGTCAAATTAGTCTTTAAGTTCTTCACAGTTCTTGTCTTCAGACGTGGTTCTGAGTTTTTTTTAAAGGCCGTGTGGTTTTTATGTTTTTTTGTCAGATATGTTTCTGATAGTTTTATGGAATCATATGATTCATTAGTGTGTTTAATCAGAATTTTATTTATGATTTATGTTGTTCATAGTGGTGCAAGTTCTGAAAGTCGTGTGACTTATTTGTTAGACTTGTTTTTGAAGTTTATAGAGTCTTGTGACTTTTATATGTTTGAATCTTGTGATTCATTGTTTGGTAAAGTTGTAAAAGTTTTTGATTTTATCAAATTAGTCTTTAGGTTCTTTATAAGTTTTGACATGATGTAAACTTGTAAAGTTGTAAAAGTTTTTGAATAAATCAGATTAATCTTTATGTTCTTTACAAATTTTTTTTCAGACGTAGTTCTGAAGTTTTTAAAAAGTCGTGTGACTTTTTTGTTGATCAGATGTGTATCTGATATTGTTATAGAAACATATGATATTTCTTTGTATTATCATATTGTTTTCTGATGTTGTTTCTGAATCAAGTGATTCAAGTTTTCAGACATCGTTCTGAGTTTTATAGAGTCGTGTGACTCCTTGGTGCAGTGTTGTGTTGTTTGATTGGTTCTTGTGTATTGAATACTAATATGATTTGATTACATAATCATATGTTTTGTTGTTGACCAAGATTTTCTTCTGATTGTTATAGACAGTTGGTATGTTTTTAGTGACTTGGTCTTTTATGAGATGATTTTCATATAGTAATTGAAGCTTGAGATTTGTTGTATGCTCATTTTTCAAGTTTGTTTGAAAATGGTAAATTGTATTTTCAGTGGTTGTTGGTATGTTTTTTTTTGTAATAAATTGTGTTATGTAACAGCGTTTTACTTTCCAGCTCATATAGATGTTAAGCGCCATCATATTGATGTTTATGTATATCTCATTGTTGATGTTAAGTTTCATGTTTCTGCTTGTAAAGTCTGAAAATTTGTATCATCATTTTGTGTTGAGTTCATTTGAAAGTACTCTGTAGTTGTGTCAAGTTTTCACATGCAGTTGTGTTTGATTTATGATTGTTTTTGTATCTGTAACTTGATTTTCACTAAAAACAGGTTTTGTTATTCATGCAACAGATCCAAATATTTTAAAATAAAAAAATGTTTCTGCTAGGATAATTGAAAACTATAAAAAGTAACTCTGAAATGAAAATTGCTAATGCTTTTCTTTCTTTAAGGACTTGATAAACGTAACTTGGATCATTTGATATGTTTACCATTTTAATTGAGGGGGCGTGTGTTAAAATTGTGGAGTTAATAAATTCAAATGTAAACATCTTTTGGTCATGTTTAACTTGGGTTCTAAAGCTTCATAATTTGAGTTACATACAAGTTTTTTGCTATATAGTCAAATGTGTTGTGTGAAATAAATCCAAAATAATGAGTTTTTCATTAAAGGGTTTTTTCTTGTATTTTGAAGGTTTTGTAAATGTGTTCTGGTGCTTTAAAGATTTCTGCAAATTTGAATGGTTTACTTGTATCAACAAGAGTCTTGAGTCTTGTTTCTTTGAGAATTTTTTTTTTTTAAGCAATGTTTTTCTCTAGCTGGTGTTCAACTCTTCTGCCAAATTTGGTACCTTAATTGGTGTCACAATCTATATCGCAACTCTATCAGATTTCTCTATTGAATGAAGTTTTTTAACACACTCTGTAGTTCTCACAAGTTTGTTCTCAGTACAACAGAGATACAATGAGCCTCGAAGTGCTTCTATCCAAAGCTGCTTCTGAATTCAGAGTCTTATCATCAAGTGATGTGGCATTCTGACTGTAAAAACATATGTCATCATTAAATATGTTTACTAACTGAATTATGGGGGGTGTTAAAAAATATGTTAATTGTACAATTCGTAATTCAGTTAGTGTTGGTTATGTTAGTTTGAATATGTTAACTTGTTATTTTGCATAAGTGTTTTCTATGCAGGCTAGCAATTGACAAGTGCTCTTAAGGAGTTTGTTACTGGGCCTGAAACTGAATGGATTGGGCTTGTAGCTGCAGTTGGGCTTCATGTCTATGATACGTGGTTTTGAGAAAGACTCATCAAGCAGATAATCTTGGTATCTCTAATTATTGGAGATTATCTGGAAGTTTATCATCTTTTGTATCCGGAAGTTTATCATCTTTTGATTCTGATGAGAGTCCGATCAACGCTTCATCTCTCATCTTCATCTTCTTCTTGAATTTCTGCTTTGGACTTAGGGTTTGGTACATATTGCATCGTATTGGTGAATCTGTATGTCTTTACACTTGTAGATCATATTTGTATCTGATTGGTGTTTGTTTTATGGTATTGTATTTTATCCTTGAGTCTTATGTTATGCAGATATCATGAAGATTAGGGTTTGTGTCAATTGTTCTTAGATCGAGTGTTATTGTTTGATTTGTATCACTAGTATGAGTGATTGTCTTTAATTCTTTTGTATTTGTCAAATTGTTCTTGATGAATGTTGTTCTGGTCTTGAGATTTGATCTACGATATTGTATTTTCTTGACACCGCCCACGCCCCGGAGGGGGCGGTGTTCCACGCCCCTTTCACACCTCTTCCACGCCCACTCACTTAGCACATCGGAAGGTCTAATAGTAGATGTAGCTCATTATATTTAACAAGTTTCAACAAGTTTATTTACTTTTGCTAAAGTAACAGTTTTGTTTCATCAATAGCCACCTGATTTCCTATCCATATCTATGTAGCAATTTGTTTCACTTAATGGTTTTTAACCTTTCAAGCTTTTGGCTACTTATTTAGTCATAATTCACATTTCACAATTTTACCATTTATCGCTATGATATTTCATTACGTATTTGTGTTCATGTGCACTACATGTCTAATAAATATGTCATAATATTTCACACGCATACGCATATTTTATGAGACTAGATTATATATTTTAACTCATGTGTGTCAAACAATATTGCAAAGATATATCTTTTCATTAAATTGACTGTAAATTTGCAACTTGTCTACTAAAATTCTACAAAAATCATTTTAATTTGTAATAATTACCAATGTTAACAATAATGGATTTTTCTATCATTTTATTTTATTATTAATAACAAATTAATGTATTACGTATATATTACATTAAATGGTATATTCATTTGAGACGAAAACAATGTTATTAAACAGGATAGGAAAATATTTTCTCTCATTAATCTTTAATATAAATTTAATCACTTACCAACCATTCAAAACTGTAAATACAAGCCCTTTCTTCAAAGATTACACACACATACCACGTTACTCAAAACAAAAAATAAAAATGAAGCCATTTCTGGCAACATTTATGCTTGTAACCCTGTGTTGGGCTCTTCTATACTTCAAACCATCGTGGCTGGTTAAAGTAAGCATCAAACATGACTGAACTTGCTAAAATTATCTGTTTTCAATATTCTTTACATGTTTAAAAACTTTCATTTGTGTATTGGATGTTTGTACCTCATGTGGTTGGTAAACTTGGGTTGTGTATTTGTAGGCTTTTGTGACACAAGTGCGAGATGAGATGCTCGAGGCAAGTTTAAAAGATAGATGTTAAAGTATTGTGGAATATGTTGTGAGAAGTGTCATTGTGTGCCTTCCGGAACTTATGGACATAAGGACGAATGCCCTTGTTATAGGACATGAAGAATTCTAAGGGTGGTTCTAAAATATAAACTGATATGTTCGTATATTTTTACAATTGAGAATTAAAATATTTAAATACAATATGTTCCTATCTATAATTTAGGTAATTTACATAAAACAGGAAATACAGCCAACAATATAAATGATAATATATATAAGATAAAATTGTGGAGGAAATTATGGAGGGGTTATTATTTTCTGTGGATTAATATTCCCCCGCAAGATGGACGATCGTGAGAGAAGTCCGATCTTGGAAAATAATTGCTGATGTCGTGGTTTTAATAAGTGGTTTTGTGAGTGCATCCGCAGTTTGATCATCACCGGAATGTGAGTAACCCGTATGGTGCCATCTTGGACCTTTTCCCTAACAAAGTGAAAGTCCAAA
>SZYD01000609.1:0-36209 GCA_009363875.1 Mikania micrantha
AAAACATGCTAATTCTTTTATTACTTAAAAGTTTTAGTGTTTTCTATTTCATTCGACAGGTGATATAGATAAAATTGATTTTATCTCATTATCATATTACTACTTGTTTGTATCATTATGTGTGCTTGTGGTGAAATAACATGTAAAGCATAACCGGAATAATATCATGATAACATAACTAACTTCATGACACTCTCTTATCAAAATTAATGACACAATGCATCAAGACTATATTTCATAACAACGAGTTGCTAACACTACGAGAATGATTATCGTGATAATGTAACTTCATGATGATATTATCATTCATCACATTATTAACACTGTGAAATAGGACAGGATCTTATTTCACTGTGTTAAAAACATTGAGTTTACATAACATTGAGACAACATGAGAACAATCACTCGGGATATCATGTTGATAATCATGTTAACATGGTTTCAAGATATCACCCTTCACATCAACTAACATTGTATGATAAGATGAGATCTTATGCATCAATGTTAAAGATTAGAGATCGTAGCATTGTGTTCATTTTATTTTGATTAAAACAATAACACAACAGACAAGAATGATAGGAAGGTAATATATCTTCATAATATCATTCTCCACCGGAGTTAGCTAAGTGTAATAGGATGAGCTCTTATAACACTCAGCTTACGACTCGGTGCATACTACAAGATAACACGAAACAAGTATCATCCACCACCTGAGTCGACTAAGTGTAGTAAGACTAGCTCTTGCAACACTGTAGTGACAACAAGGTGACCATATGGAACAACAAGAATGATAATCATGATAATGCACCTTCATTATAACAACATCATTCACACAACAACTAACATCGTATAATAAGACAGGATCTTATATAACTTTGTTAATAACAATGAGAACACACAACACTGAGAAAAAAAACATTGGTGAACACACAATACAATTGATTACTATTGAACTGTCTGTATTATATCATTTCAATCATGTGCCCGTATTCAAGTTGATCATTTAAGTCCCTTACACAAATCGCTGACCAGTTAGTTTGACGTGATTAAACTGACGATACATAGTGGTACCATAGGTTTGACAAATCTCCAGCTGGTAGGGCTGGTATGTTGATCGTATTGATTCATTGGCTGGTAACGTATGACCGGTGACAGGGCGACTTCAAGTCAGGGTCTGGAAAGCGACACATGGTGATATTAATCTGCAGTTATAATTGTAATTAATCCATCGATTACTGTTGACTAGTAGACTGAGGAATTGATTTTCTCTCATGTCATATTACTAGTAATAGTTTCGATGAGGCCTCTGGGAATACAAAGTGGTAGAGGTAAATCGGATGCATTGTAATCTGATTACGTGAGGATTGCAATGGATTCCTTTTAGGCTCTATGCACTTCAAGTTGAGAACAAATATCAATTGGTTAACTACCACTCTTACTTTTTTAAAGTGATAAACAGTTAACCCCACAAGCAATAGAATAAAAACAAGGACCCGATTAAAATAATCTGTATTCCTTAACACATCAAGGGTTTATCAACACTTCAGATTGATAACTAAATTACCCAATTATTATTATTCTACATACAACACTGGGTGATGAACACAAACACAGGGGTGAATATCAAACGGATTGAACACACGGAAGATGAGAATGGATATCTATAGTTGTATTGCAAGTAGTGTGGAATTCTATTAGGCATGTGGTGGGATGGCGTCTGGGCGGGTTATAGGCTCGACCCTTTCGTATGCCCTATATATAAGCATGCTTGATGGAATGAAATGGTACTTGTCAATATAACTATGGAGACGCCATTGTGTGAGACGGATAAACCAAACATTAACAAGACTCATGTATAACATTGTGATTGTCTATGATAACAGACCAAAGTTTTCAATTACTAAACTTATGAACTCACCAACCTAGTGTTGACTTTGTTTAAATGCATGTTTTTCTCAGGTGACGAACATGTTTAGTCACCAGGCTTAGGATGCATTAGCTAGTGGACTTATATAGTGGACCTAGCTATATTTTTGCTTGCATAACTTTTGATGGCATATTTTGGTGAATCATTTTCGTAAATCTTGTGAAACACAAGACAGAAAACTCAACTATTCCTTCAAATGGATTTTCTTAGTTAAATTATGAACATGACAATGTAATTTAACTTTGTAATTCAATATCAATGTCATATTAGCATTTCTCAATTATGTATCATGTGCCGTGTAAACAATCTCATCACTGTGATTATCTAACGATATCGCGCCCCGAGAACCTTCCGCCCGACGGGAAAGTCGATCCAGCCCGTCGGCTCGGGGTGTGACAGATTGGTATCAGAGCCATGCTTATAGAGAAATATAGGTCATTTTGTTTCAAACGGTTTGGCCTAGACTATATGTCACACCCCCAAATTCCCACTCGTGGTGTCAGTCCACGTGGGTGTGACGTGGCCAGGATCACAGCTCATGGTCATATAGAACGACTCTATATGAGTTAACTCAACCATACAGTTTGTAAAATAAGACTAGTTTCATAAGTTTAGCAACGGAAAAGTTCATCATTAAAGCAGCGAAATTAAGTAATCAGAACTACATTGTTAACATTGTTTAAAATGACAAAAATCAAAACATAAGCCTAGGATTAGAGTCTATATGTATGCAGAGTCTCTTGTGCATCTCCATGTGCATCCTAGCTCGTGCTGTTCAGTTACCTGAGAATACATGCTAAAGTGTGTCAACATAAAGTTGGTGAGTTCACAGGTTTAAGTATTGGAAAGTAGTAAAACAGTTATATATACTGGGTATGTTAAGTAGTTTTGTTGGATCTACGATCCGTGGAGTGTGTCATGTCATCTTACCGAAACTCGACTGTTTTCATTTGCCCCTGCGGGTCATCACGGAACCCGACATCAACATCGATATTACACTCGTTATGACATCCTGTCAACGTTGTTGCCGAGTGGGGTTGGTCAAACCCAGTAGTACTACGTAATAACGACTCGTTTGTACACAACTAACGGTAAGGGTGGAGAGGACTTGCTGCGATAATAGTACACTCAAAATAGTTTTTCAACATACCAGTCATATATCTAAAACAGTTGCATAGCATTCTCACCCCAAAAGATTAGTAAAACATTTAAGAGTAAAAGTGGGGCTGTAAACTCACCTGAGTCTGCTTGAGTGCGTTCTTACGAGAACGGAGTAGCTCGCTCGCTAGTAGTTACCTATATCACATAGGTGTTATAAGTTTGTGATCATATTTGTGTTGGTCTCACAAGACCGTATTCGTGTCTAAACAACTCCTGGTTGTTATGCGGGTCGCGTTGACCATGGTTGACCGTGTTGGTCGTGTTGACCGTGTTTGACCTAACGACCCGTTGATGAACCGTGTGTCGGTTGTGTATCGTGTAACATTCGTGTAAGTGCTCGTCTGGTGCAAAACGTGCAAGTCGCGTCTATGGACAACTTACTATTTATAGTAAGTTTTCATTTATGGAAAGTTCACAAAGCGTAACGGTTTTAAAGTTCTAGCATGCTCGTTAGTCCTACATGATCATGTTAACACATAGCACATTATCATACGAAATCAGGGAAGCATATAGGTCACGTTTGTATACCAAAGTTTCCTAAAAAGGAAAGTCTCTAGATCTAGCATGCGCGATATCGGGAACCATCTAACTTAGAATGCAGTAATCATATTAAAACATAGTAAATCACTTAGCATGCTCAAATTGCTCATAACATTTCTACATTGGTATATCGTAACATAAAGTTACTAAAAAAATAGTAATCATGGCATAAACACCACAAATGATCATCCTAAACACTTCTAGTTCATTTTCATATCACATATCATCATAGTAAGTCATTAAACATCATTTAAACATGTTAATCTAAACCAATCCATCATCTAGCTACATTTCAATTTTAAAAGTTACAAAATATAGTAACTATGACTATTATCATACAAATGACCATCCTAATCAATCCTAGACCATTTTTATAACACATAATATCATATTATGCCTTTTAACATTATCTAATCTTGCTCATATAGTCAAAATCACCATTTATCAATATTTAGGCCACAAAAGTTACTAAATATAGTAACTTGGCTAAATATGACCAAAATCAACTTCGAAATCACATTCCAAGCATCAATATCATCCTAAAATCATTCTAATAGCAAATCCTTAAACATGTATGTTCACAATATCATCCATTTCACCATTTTGTAACTAAAAAGTTACTATTAATAGAAACTTCATTAAAAATCATAGTTTTAACCATATCAACAAGATCTAATAATGCCATATACTTCCAATATCATCATGTAACACATTTGGACATTCAAAATCATCCCACATGCCATGGATCATACATGCATGTGAGGTTTTCACTTGTTTATGACCAAATCATGAAATCTCTACATACACAATATCATGGATCATCATAAATCTTCATCTAAACATCATAGATCATCATCAATCACAGAAACATCAATAAACCCAGATTCAAACTAAGAGAAATTCGTGCATGTGATGCTCATGCACTTGCATGTGTGTTTTAAGCATTGCATGTGTGCTTGTGTGTGCTTTTAAGCTATAAGGGATGTGTTCTACCTTCTAAGGCTTCAAAGGACACTGAGGTGATGCTTATTCAGCTCCTGGAACTCCTGGTTCGTTGGTCTTGACAAGAACAAGAAGATGATGGTGGTGGATGGTGTTTTAGGGGTCTTCCTTCAAGGTTCCCAAGCTTCAAAATAGTCTTCAATGGCTTCCAAGGGGCTGTTACAGGGGTTTTGGAGAAGAAGAGGTCGTGGGATGGCGTGCTTGGCCGAAGGAATTCGGGATTCAAACCCCCGCGACGCCTGTCGCGTACCGCTACGGGAACTCCTGTTGGGCCATCGCGTACCGCGATGGGTTCCTGAGAAGCCCAATAAGCCTAATTTTGTTGTTTCGAACCGATTTTCGCGTATTTCTCGATTACGATTATCGTTTCTCGACCTATAAACGTTGTTCCCAATACTTTAGGTTCCCTAGAACCTACGTGCAGTGAAAGTGTATTGTGGTTTCACCAACGTTCGCTATTCAAGACACGTGCGTTGTGTTTTGCGATAATTCCTTGAATTATCGGTGCGTTTGGTCTGTTGTGCCACGTGTCACGCTAAATAGTAGTTATTCTAGTGCCACGTATGAAATAATAATATAAATTATTATTAAAATAAAGTTAGTGTTGACCTAGAATTTACGGGGTGTCACACTATAACCTAGGGACCCTCATGTAGAGAACATAGGACACCGGATTTATTTGCATATGTTACTTCATTTGATCATAAATACTAACCGATGATTTTTCGGTTAGGAGTGACATGTCACAGGGACAACCACCATCACCGCCTCATCCTCCTCCACCCGAGGTGGAACCAGCAACTGCCGCACTGGCAACCTTGATCACTGAGCAACTGGTTGCAATCATTCCTGAGATCATCAATAGGATCAGGAGCAGCGAAGAGTATGCCAGGAGTTTCCCACCTGTCACCACCAAGGGAAAAGAACCTGCGGAAGGTGACACCAGCAAGAAACACAAACATCGCCCTGCCAAAAGCGAAAGGGATCTATGAACTTCACTGAGGCACACCTATCAGTCAAGTCATGCCATATTCGACTGCAAAGAGTGGCAAGATTTATAAGGGAAAGGCTTCTCTTTGCCAACGCTGCGAGTATCATCACCATGCCAAGGTTCAGTGTCGCCAGTGTACCTTTTGTGGAAAGATGGGGCACTGGGTTAACCATTGCAAATACGCAATGGGGTCGCCTCTCGCTGGTGTGTTCTTCGACTGTCGCGAATGTGGGTTGTATCATGCTCGGAACAAACCATGCAACCATTGTCTGAACTGTGGAAAGAAGGGACACTTGATTCAGAAGTGTCGAAACCTTCCAACACAGAATCAAAATCAGAGGGCAAGTACCTCTACTCCCTCTCAACACAACCACCACTGCTACACCTGCGGAATACTTGGACATTTCGCAAGAGACTACCCTAGGAGGAAGCCTCCAATAGCTTCAACAGTTCCAACCACATTAACCACCACCGAGGAACTACTCACTCTACCAGCACCAGATGTACACACGGAGTCGGATGACTTCGAGGGTATGTCATTTTAATCTTGTGTAATTGAATTATGTATAATGTTAAAATTATATACATATATATATATATATATATATATTATGGGTAGTTAGTAAAATAATTTAAGGTAATTATATATTAATTAGGTGCCAATTAGATCATAGCAGTTAGTATAATTATTATCTATGCTTGAATTGAGAACCATTACTCCAAAGGAAATATATTCAGATAACATAGTAGGGAATTCTTAAATCAATTAAATGACCTAATCATGAATACGAAGGAAAGTTACTGATATAGCCCTCGGGATTTTGCCGGTAATCTTCTTTACACATCAGATAGAGTTACTGATATTGACTTACAACATGTGGTTATCATATAACCCCTTAAGACCATTCTCATTCACAATCTAGTCCATCCCAACCTTTTAATAAAAAAAATAATTCTCTCTTTCACCACCCAATCAAACCCAACTTTTTACTCTCATTAACAACCCAACCTTTACTACTTTTTAGTTTTATTAAAAGTTATCAGAAAGATAAATAAAATAATTATTTTATTTATAAAAATTTAAATTTAAAAAAATAAATAAAATATTAAAAAATATTTATATTTGTCAAGCATACTTGATTCAATAGATAAACTAAATTACAATCATGACATTAAATATAAAAGTACAATATTACAAATAATTTAGACTACATAATTATTCATCATCGCCAAATTTTTGTCATATGTGCTCAACCAAATCGTTAAACTAAAGCATTATAAGATTTTCTATTGCAAAGTTGTTTCCTATTAACTAGATAAACTTCCAATTCGTTGAGTAGAGTATTGTAAAGGTTGCTAATCTTCCAAAGCAGAGCTTCTTCGACACCGGTTTCGAGGACTATCATTTAGAAATTCGGATGGATCATAATAGTTAAGTTATGAGGCTCGTTCAAACTCTACGATCATGTTATGCATGATAATACATGCAATCATAATTTTACCTAGCATATCATTGTCCTACACATGACATGGGTGTCATATAAATGCAAAACGAGCTTCTATAACTCCAAATGCTCGTTCAACATATTTTCTAGCAGCCTCTTGATGTGGAACTAAAAACATGTGTTTCCGCAAATGTGGAGAATATATTGACTTGACAAAGGCAGCCCATGAAGGATATACGGCATCAGTAAGATAGTATGCCCTAATATATTATCGACCCTTGAGGACGTAGCCCACATTTAGTATTCGGCCTTACAACAAATCATAAAATAGAGGAGAACGATGAAGGACATTAATGTCATTGCATGTACCTGGTGTTCCAAAGAATGTAAGCCATATCCATAAGTCATATGATGCAACAGCTTCCAAAATGATCGTTGGTTTGCCACTTCTACATGCATATTGCCCGGCCCAAGCACTGGAGCAATTTTTCCATTACGAATGCATGCAGTCAATACTTCCTATCATAACTGAAAATCCACAGTCAGCCCCGACATGAGTAGTCTTCTTAAGTCATCTTCATTGGGCTTCTAAGGTACTCTTGACTGAATCATGAAATGACACCTTCTACGAACCTTATTAGAGTATCCCTTGTTATAGTGTCACTCATTCTCAAGTATTCATCTTTGTGCATCTATTGAAGTTCCATATGCCAGTACCCGTAGAGCTCCGGTACATTTTTGCAATGATAAAAGGCCTATTCTTCCTGTGGCATCACGCCTTTGTTGAAAATATATATCACTCATTGTAACAGTAGTCGCTATACTAATGAATCATGATTTTTGCATTTGAATTCTACTTCAAAATATATCTTGATCATATGTTGGGTTATCAACAAAGTAGTCATTCATCAAATGTGACTAACACTGCTCGCATTCACGGTCATGATACCTTCTTCTTGCTTTATAAGGATGATATCATGTGATCATATTTGGCATGCTTACAAAAACTCACGAACGAGGTGATCAAGCTGTCGATATTGCTCAGTAAGCCTAGCTTCCCATTTATCAAATGCTTTCAAGTATAATGAATTTGAATCTTTTGATAAGTTTTCATTATGAGACATTTTTTAAGGAGGTGAGAATTGAAGAGTTGGTTTTGGTCAAAAGATGTCATTGTTATGATCTTACTTATGCAAAAATAATGAAGATAATGCTAAATCGTTTAATCTATTACATAATCCAAGTATCGAGTAAATTATTGACACGTGGAAACGAAGATAAAGATGGATATCCGGTTGATAATGTAAAAGAAAGCCAATCCATTCCAACAATGATGTCAAAACTACCCAACTCCATCGGTATCAAATCGATGGTGAATGTATGACCATTAAGTGTCAATGGGCAGTTCCTGTATACTGTACCAACTGTGATCTGTTTCCCGTTAGCTACTTCTATGATGTAAGGGGATTCTAACTGTTCCTCTATATAATCTAATTGGCATGCAAAATCGGTAGAGATAAAACTCTGATCCGCATCAGTGTCAAATAGAACAGATGCATAAAAATCATGTAAGAGAAATGTACTAGTGACCACGTTCGGGTCTTGGCGTGCAGCTGGAGCTCCTATAACAAAAGCTCTTCCACGGGGTGCTTGAACTGCTTGTTGCGTCTTCTTTGGGCAGTTCTTTGCAAAGTGGCCCGGTTCGCCATAGTTATAGCATTCATCGTTGTTCTGGTTGTTGGGTGGAAGGAGCGCCAAAGCAACATTGTTGACTTCTTGATTAGGTGTCATCCAGCAGTGTTGGACCCAGTGCCCCTTCCTTCCATATCCCGTGCATTGCTTGCAGTAGGGGTGTTCAAAATAACCGAAAACCGTTTAAAACCGTAATCCAAACCGTATCCGTAACCGAAATAAACCGAATCGAATTGCAAATTCGGTTTACGGTTCGGTTCTAAACCGTATCCGAATTACAGATTCGGTTTTCGGGTCGGTTTACGGTTCCAATATTTTTTGGAATTCGGTTTATTCGGTTTAAACCGTTTAAACCGAATTACTATTTAAATATATTATTATTTTTTATTTGTTTTGACATCTAATAAATTGTCATTTAGTCATCTACCCTAATTTCTTTAAACACTCGTTCTCTCGTTCACCGCCACCAGCAGCCGTCCTTGATTTCTTTCAAACACAACGCCTTCTCCAACCTCCTCATCGCCCACCGGCCACCGCCCCAAGAAGGCACCATCTGCTACTGGATCTGAATCTCTCGTCTTTAGCCGACCCCCTCACCGCCACCGGCCACCGTCCCATGTAGGTAGCGATCTGCAGCTAGATCTGGATCTCTCGGCCTTCAGTCGCAGACTCGTTCAGCCGTTCCTCGTCTTCCAGCAAAGGAGTTGATGACGATGAGCGTTTATTATGGTTTTTAAACACATTTTGTTCCAATTTTAAGTCGATTAATTAGGTAGTTTTATACTTTGATTGCTTTGTAATATTTGTAATTTAATAAATTAGGTAGTTTTCGACTTGTATTTTTTTAGAATCATGATAAATTGAAAAAAATTCTCATTTAGATCGAATACGGTTGAAATCGGTTTAAGACGGTTTGTTCGGTTCTTAACCGAATCTGAACCGAATTGAATACGGTTGAATTCGGTTCGGTTTACGGTTGGGCTAAAAAAAATTTCAAAACCGTTTAAACCGCAAACCGAACCGTTGAACACCCCTAGCTTGCAGGGAGTGTTAACAGCATGATGATATTGGCATTTAGTACACAGAGGAAATGTGCCAGTGTAGGGTCTTCGGTTAGGGTTCTGTGGTACAGCTACTACTTGTTGGAGAGGGGTGGCCATCGTATAGTTCTTGATGACCTTTTGTTTCTTCTTCGGGTGATGGTGGGGTTTCTTTGACGACTCTCCTTTGTTCTTGCTGGAGTCAGCCTCTTTCTTCAAAACTCCTGAGGCTACCATCAGATCCGTGAGTTTCCCTGACAAACGCACAGCATACTCCAATGTGAAAGGATTTGCAGCAACCACTAATCCTTGTATGCAGGCAGGTAACCCACAACACATACGTGTCAATTCGTTTCTCCAAAGTCGGTACCATGTCTGGCACCAAAGCAACCAACTCGTGGTAACGAGTGGTATATCCCATGTGGTATGCCCCTTTCATCACATGGTTAGACAGTTACACTTCTAGTCTCTGTAGCTCGTTCTTGGGGCAAAACTCAGTTCTGAGTAGAGTCTTGAAGTCTTCCCATGGCATCGCCATAGCTTCATCTCTTCCTCTTGCATTAATTTGGTCGTTCCACCAAGTCAAGGCTCGCTTGTTGAATGTTCCAGCAGAGTAGCAAACCTTGTGATGCTCTGGACAACTGCAGAGGACCATAGTAGCTTCAATCTTCTCTATCCATTGAATTAATCCAACGGCTCCTTCAGACCCACTAAAACTGGGTGGCTTAAATCCTACAAATGACTTGTAGGAGTAGTGTGATGTACCACCAGTATTCCCACTGGCTTCTCCTGACGAGTTACCAGTGTTGTTGATTTCATTACGGAGACGGTTGAACATCTCCGGTATCGCCTCCTTCATTTGATTAGTCATATGACTGCTCAGTAAAGTCACCAAGGCGATAGTAGTAGGGTCCAGCATCGGAGTTGTACTCGGGCCTGGTGGTGGGTTGAGTGGAGGAGGAGGAGGTGGATGAGATGATGGTGGTGAATCAGCTGGTGATGGCGTCGATGAATGTGGAGCTGAACTCTGTGGAGTTGGTACAATAGAAGGAGGTTTTCTCGGCGGCATTCTCATCATAACCAAAAAAGTTATCGGTTAGTGCAATGATCGAATGCAGAAGACACAATGCAATAAAGTCTTAAGTCTTGTGTTCTCTATATGCAGGGTCCCTAGGTTATAGTCTAGGCCAACCGTTTAAATAAGTGACCTATATTTCTCTATAACCATGTCTCTGATACCAATCTATCACACCCTGAGCCGGCGTGGTTGGATCGGATTTCCCCGTCGGGCGGAAGGTTCTCGGGGCGCGATATCGTGAGTGATAATCGTGATGATCAGATTGCTTACATTGCACATGATATAAATAAGAAATGCTAAGTAGAATAGAATTACAAAGTTAAATTACATCAGTATCGTTTATAATTTAACAATGTAAATCTACCATAAACATCATAAAGTTTCTATCTTGTATCTACACAAGATATACAAAATATATTGTATAATGATGTTCCCAAAAGTATGCAGGTCCAAAAATACTAAGTCTTCTATTTGAAGTCCTAGTCCAGAAGCAATAACTTTCTTAGTTGACCTGTTCGTCACCTGAGAAGTCATGCAAAAAGATCAAGTCAACACATGGTTGGTGAGTTCATATAGTTTAATGTTTAAAAATAGTTTTGTAAACCCTCTTTAGGTAACAACCCTAACCTCATTAACATCACCTGTATCATCCGACTCGGTATGCTTATATATAGGGCATATGCCAGGGTCGAGCCTACAACCCACCCTGACACCATCCCACCACATACTAAGCGACATAGGATATTGTTGTTAATGATAATTAGGCATTTTACCTACTCTTTTGATTTCCAGCTTCGTCATAGTTCTATCATGCACATAAAACATTTGAAAATCTCTGGGTAACAACCTTAACCTCATTAACATCATATGTATCATCCAGATCGGTATGCTTATATATAGGGCATACCCCTGAGTCGAGCCTACAACCCGCCCAGACGTCGTCCTACCACATACTAATCCACATAGGACATTGTTGTTAATGAAAGTTAAGCATTTTACCCCTATCATTAACCCATTATGTGACATCCGGTATTTTACGAACGATGACTCGTAAAAGGTTAGTGTACTAACTTAATTTATTTGATGCTATAATAATTTAATAGTAATTATTAAATTAAAGTTGTGGTTACCTGTCTAGCACAGAGTGTGTTTAAATGCATGGAATTGCATTTGGTGAATTTTTGAGATTTCGGTACCGTTCGGCGGTGTTTAAACGAACGTTGGTGACGACTCAGTTAACGAATTTAGTGTAATGCTTGGTTTAGCATAAAATAATAAATCGTGAATGAATAAATTAAGTTAATGATGAAAAACCGTGAGTTTTGATATTAACTGTTGATTTTACTGACAACCGACTTTATCCGTGTTTTGCCGGATAAAATGGATTAAATTATTTAGATAATATGTAAGGTCATTATTTTTGATTAAATTTTGATCGTTTTAGTACGATTAAATATTTTATTAATTTTAGAATAAAAATCGAATTTTTATTTAATTTTCAGTACGAGGTTTATACACTGTAGGACTGAGAATATACCTGTGTTTTACATGTTTTTATCTAATTAATTGAAAGAATAATCTTGAGGGGACAAGTGTACCTACACTTGTCATATGTAGAGAACAAAATAAGTCTTTTAAATATCCCAAAAATCCCTCAAACCTCACAACAATCATTATTTTCACTTTACACTCAACTCTCTCTCTCTTGTTTTCTTTACCCAAACCGTCACCCCTCCCCTCTCTCTCTACAATCACCATTTTTGAAATACAAGCTTTTATCTTTCAAGTATTAGCAAGCCTTTGTGGATTTGGAAGCATTTTAACTAGATTTTTGATCAAGAAACCTTCATTGGGTGACAAAAATTAAGGTAAACTCTTAACTATTTTTATGGATTTTTATTCAAGTTGTTCAACCAATATAATATGTTTAAATCAAGTGGGTTTTAGTGTAAAGATGATAATATGTAAGTGTGCGTGAAACGTGTGTGTGTGAGTTATAAAAAAAATATATGTATATACATATATATGTAAAGTGACGTGAATGTATATGTATATTTGGGTGTTATTGTCTTTCAAAAATATACATACATACATACATACATACATGATGAATGTTTTCATTTTAGATGGTAATTTTAATCACATGCATGTACATATACATGCATATATATATATATGTGTGTGTGTGTGTGTATGTGTATGTGATATAAGTACATACATGAACATATATGTATATGTATATGTATGTGTCCATATATATATATATATACATATGTATGGACATGTGAGATGGTTACATGCATGTGTATATATATAGGTGAATGTGAGATCTTGCATGCATGAATATGTGTGTATGTAATTTATAGATACATGCATGTATACATGTATGAATATATATATGGATATGTATGATTTTGTCATACATGCATGTATGTTTATGTACATGGTATATTTATATATGAATGCATGTATGTTTTGATGTCATGTATGCACGTGTATGTATTACACTCATGAATACATATATAAAATATATACACATAAGTATATGTATGATAAGTTTGACGTACATGCATGATGGTTATATAAGCATGCATGCATGGGTATGCATATAACTATTTATAAAATTATTGAATTTTAGTAATAATATTTATTATTATTGATATTTTATGAAATGTATCAAATCTGATTTTAGTCATAATATACACAAAAAATATAAATATTTTGTTATAAAATGAATAATGAATGATTGAATAACTTGGCCATAATTTTATTACTTTAAAATGAATGTTTTAATAAGATAAAAACTATAAAAATAGAGTTTTTCTATAAAATAAATCTTAACAGATTTTATCAGTAAATTATGGAAATTTATGAAATATTTTAAGTATAAAATCAAGTGGATTTAAAAATATATTTAAAGAATGATCGTTGTTAACCGAAAACACGCGTTTTCGACTATTTTAACATATAAAAAGAGTCTTTTTATGAATCGGATTTTGATCAGAAAATTTATAAGTTTTTATGATAAAAATTTGTAATTTATAATGTATAAGTTTTGTAAGGAAAAAATAAAATGAAATAATTGAAAACTATGTCTAAAAATGGCATAAAAACGTCGTTTTAACATATAATTTTGACATAATTTTGTGGCTGATTTAATCAGCAAATTTAATATAAAAATATGTATAAAATACCTATTTAAAGGTATTAAAAGTCATTTAGGCCATAATGCATGTTGACGTGCTTGTGTGTTACATTGTCGGTTTTGTCGGTAAAATACGATGAAATTGTCATTTTTGACAAAATGTTAAAAATAATTAAGTTTGTAGTTAAAATGAATTTTTAACAAAGATAACTTAATTATTTGAAGATAACATGACTTTGAAAACATTAACTTATGATTTATGATAAAAGACTAAATTCGAGTCACCAACGTGTCGTTTGTGTGAAATCTGGTTCCCTTAGTGGAATGTGTTTAAGTCTAGTTAAGTTGGGTGAACAACTTACATAATGGAATTTTATTTAGACTGTTAATGTGTCCCTTGGGTTTTAGGGCGCTAGTGAGAACAGTCGGGTTATTTGGGAATCTCTGTTGCTAGCAGGAACACATTAAGGTGAGTTTCACGGCCCCTTTTAACTATGTTTTTAGTTTTTGATAAACCGGGGGAGAAACATACCAGGAAAAGAAAGATTTAAATTATAATGTATGGTTTGGAGTGATATGTGACTTTGATAGCTCTTGAGTAAGTGCAGCCATTGGTATATGTGTTCTCTGTGTATTCGCTCCAGAGGGGATTCGCTCCCGCAGTCATAATCATTAGTCTCGGGGGAAGGACCGCAGGATATATTGGTAGATCTATCGGGTTTGGCAACCCACTCCCCGACCAGCTGTCATGGTCCGTGAGTAACGGGAGCGATATATGTTGAGGGGTTTTCGCACCTTGGTTTTGGTTTGAGCTCATGGTGTCTATCGTATCATAGTACCTAGCTAGTCTACGATGAGTTCTCTATCACGATGTTTTTGTACATTACGTTCTTTTCCTTTGCTTAAATGTTTTTTTTATATGAAAACATGTGAACTCACCAACCCGTTTGGTTGACACTTGTTTTTAAATTTGGTATGTTTCTTAGGTAAGTAGCATGATGATGGGAAAGGAAAACCGGTTCTTGAAAGCGAACGTACATGGGATAATTATATTGGGACCGGTTATCGAAATGTTAAAATTAGATGTTTTGTAATAAGAATGTAGAACTTATGTTAACACTTTTCGATGACTTTTATATATAATTATCTACGTTTTATTTAAATCGTTCGCTTAACTTATGCTTGTGTTAGTTACTGTTGACACCAAGACTCTGTTAAGTCTTCCGCTGCGAGTCGGGGTGTGACACATTAGTTCTTCAGTTCTTCGTTTCTGTAAATACACTTTGAAATCTCTGTTGATTTCTTAAGTTCATCATTTAAGAATGATAAACCATAACATGTGTAGAAACAATTAATAAATATTTAAATAACAATTAAATAAACATTTAAATAAAATATAAGACTTAATGATTGGGCCTTGGTCATACTCGAGTAGACTAGTCTGTCAATCAAGGTTCTTAGTAGTTAGGGGATTCTGTAAATATCATCAAACATATGAACAAATCAAACTGTCTAGCTAGGACTTCTTGAAAAGTAGGGTTTTTGTTTCGTACTTGATTCGTTTAGTTTCGTCCCTTGTTTCGTATAGTTTCGTTGGCATATGTTATCTTTGATGTTTCCCAGACTTTCCCCTGAAAATGATTTGTTGATTCGTCTAGTTTTGTTGCAAGATATACTTGATTCGTTGATCATTGAATACTAGATTCGTTGATCAAATGTACTCTTGATTCGTTGATCGTCAAACACTTGGTTCGTTGAACATCGAATATTAGTTTCGTAAAAGTAGTTTCGTTTGATTCGTTGAACTCACACACTTGTTTCGTCAAAATAGTTTTGTTTGATTCGTTAAACTCACACACTTGTTTCGTCAAAATAGTTTCGTTTGATTTGTTGAAATGTTTAGTTTAACTCAATCATCCACTTAAATCATAAGTTAATAAGCTTAGTAAAACCTGCATAAAATTTACCTAGACATGATCTAGGATATCATTCATACATGCAAAACATATATAATTTAAAATCATTTAAGTAAAATATAATCCAAAGAAAATAATTTACGCATGCTTCTCAGCCCCGCGTTTGAAAACAAAAATGTTTAGAAAAGGGGCAATGAACTCGCCTGTGTTGCTGTGCAAATGAATATCACAAAAGATAATGGCGCTCTTTGACTGTTGCTTATGTATCTTTAGCACCTGAGTTGTTTTAAGATATTCGAATACTATAAGTGTTTATAATATACGCAAACTAGGGTTTGGTCTCGGCGTACAACTAAGTGTCCTACGTTACTAAAACTACACCCATTGGTGATTTAATTCAAGATTGTCCCACTGTTCATAAAAAAAAAAAAAAAGCAGAAATACCACGATCTGGTCGCAACCACAATCAAGTTTGCAATCCTCCAACCCTCCATGTGTCAACACCCCATTGGACCTCTTTTTTTTTTCTTTTCTTTTTTAAATCATCATAATTAGTTTTTGTAGTTATCTTGTATTTTTTAAATAACTTCAAATAATTATTATTTAAAAAAAACTAAAAACACGGCTTTGATCAGTTTTTTTTTATAAACATGTCGGTATAAATTTTGTTAAAAACAGAGTTCGTTTAAAAAAAAGTATTTTATATATAAAATAAATATAAACAATCATTGGTTTATCCTATCTACAATTTGGAGGTTTTTTATTGGTTCAGAGGATTTTCTATATCAAACTCATTATTTAAAACATTATCTGTTTAAAATATTTATTTATTGTGAAAATTCATTATTTCTCCCTATAAATTACAGTTTCATATTAACATAGTTTTATATCCAATACAATTCATAATATTTGATTTCTAAGTTTCATAATTTATGTCATGAATCCTTCTTTTCCAAATTTTTGTTTGAATCTTGGAGATTCTGAAGATTATCCTAATACTCAGTACTATCAAAACTCTTCTTTTTTTCCAAATGCAAGTGAAGTTCTTGTTACTGAAGATCTTCAAACCTCACAAAATACTGAAAATCACTCACGAGGAGCTAGTAAATGGGATGTTGCCGAAGATGTTGCCTTAATGTCAGCATGGTGTATTACTAGTGAAAATAGCATTGTTGGCAAAAATCGAAAAATATCAAATTTGTGGGCACATGTAAAGAAAATGTATGATGCAGCTCAAGCAGAAAATCCAGAAAAGCTTAGTGTGAGGAATGAAGCTCAAATGAAAGGTCGTTTTAAACGACTTAGTGAAAATGGCCAGAAGTGGGTTGCAGCGTACAGGGAAGCGTATCGTCAGAGAAAAAGTGGAATGAACCAGAAAGATATAGAGAGTGAAGCTCATAAACTTTATGAGCAAGATAAGAGGAGCAAGTTCACTGACTATGTTGTTTTTAATGAAGTTATGTGTAAGCACCAAAAGTGGGCTTTACAGCTAGACCAAGACACAAGTCGTCCCCGTCCTGAGCAGGGTAATGAAGAGAGTGGTGGTAGCTCAAAAAGAAGCAGGACTACTGAAGAAGGGGAGTATTGTGCCAATCCCAACCCGGAAACACCAACTAGTGGTGGTTCAACATCTCAACGTCCAATTGGTAGAGATGCAGCTAAAAATAAAGCAAAAGGAAAAGATGTATCCAAGGTTTCTACTAACTTTGCTGAAGAGCTTCGTGCAATGAGGCTTACTAGAGACGGTGAAATTGAACTCATGAAACAAAGGCTTGAGTTTGAAAGAGAAAGGGAGCAAAGTATGCATTTGAACACACTGTTACAAAAACAGTTCTTGACACCTGAAGAAGAAAACATAAAGCGTCATCTGATTTTAAAGTTTTATGGATCGATCTAAGTAAATCAAGTTTATTGTGTGTTTTTTAGTTGCTTTAAGAATGTTTGGTGTGTTTTTTATTTTTAGTTGCTTTAAGAAAGTTTGGTGTGTATTTTATTTTTAGTTGCTTTAATAAAATTTGGTGTGTATTTTATCTTCGTTTCCACATGTCAACATTTCACTGGACGCTTGGATTCTGTAATAGATAAATAGATCTAACATTATCAACCGGATATCCATCATTATCTTCGTTTCCACATGTCAACATGTAATTGGACGCTTGGATTCTGTAATTATATAAATAGATCTAACATTATCAACCGGATATCCATCATTATCTTCGTTTCCACATGTCAACATGTAATTGGACGCTTGGATTCTGTAATAGATAAATAGATCTAACATTATCTTCATTATTTTGTTGTATAAATAAGATCATAACATTGACATACTTTACCTAAAACCAACTCTTTAATTCTATCCTCGTTAAAAAATGTCTCATAATGAAAACCTATCAGAAGATTCAAATTCATCAAACATGAATGTATTTGATGAATGGGAAGCTAGGATTGCTGAGCAAAATCGACAACTTGATCACCTCATTTGTGAAATATTTGTAAGCATGCCAAATATGATCATAGGAGATCATCCTCCTAGAGCAAGAAGAAGGTATCGTGACCGTGAACGCGAGCAGGGTGAGGCACGTTTAATGAACGACTACTTTGTTGACAACCCAACATATGATCAACATATATTTCGACGTAGATTTCGAATGCGAAAATCATTATTCCTTCGTATAGTGGCTGCTGTTACAGCGAATGATATCTATTTTCAACAAAGACGTGATGCCACTGGAAGAAAAGGCCTTTCATCATTGCAAAAATGTAGCGGAGCTATGCGGGTGTTGGCGTATGGAACATCAACAGATGCACAAGATGAATACTTGAGAATGAGTGACACTGTAACAAGGGATGCTCTAATAAGGTTCGTAGAAGGTGTCATTTCATGTTTTAGTCAAGAATACCTTAGAAGGCCTAACGAAGATGACTTAGGAAGACTACTACATGTCGGGGCTGAGCGTGGATTTCCAGGTATGATAGGAAGTATTGACTGCATGCATTGGGAATGGAAAAATTGCCCAACTGCTTGGGCCGGGCAATATGCAAGCAGAAGTGGCAAACCAACAATCATTTTGGAAGCTGTTGCATCATATGACTTATGGATATGGCATGCATTTTTTGGAACACCAGGTACGTGCAATGACATTAATGTCCTCCATCAATCTCCTCTTTTTGATGATGTGTTATCAGGGCAAGCACCAAATGTGAGCTACGTCCTAAATGGCCGGGAATATAATAGGGCATACTATCTTACTGATGGTATATATCCTTCATGGGCTGCCTTTGTCAAGTCAATATCTTCTCCACAGTTACGGAAACATAAGTTGTTCGCTCAACATCAAGAGGCCGCTAGAAAAGATGTTGAACGAGCTTTTGGAGTTCTACAGGCTCGGTTTGCATTTCTACGACACCCATGTCATGTGTGGGACAAAGATATGATGGGTAAAATTATGATTGCATGCATTATCATGCATAATATGATCGTTGAGGATGAACGAGACTCATATCTTAACTATTATGATCCATCCGAATTTCTAAATGACAGTCCTCAAAACCGAAGAAACTCAAGTCAGAATGATGAGCAACCCTTTCAATACTCTACTCAAAGAATCGGTAGCTTATCCAGTTACATGACCAATAGGGAACAACTTCGCAATAGAGAAGCTCATCTCGTTTTAAGAAACGATTTAATTGAGCACATATGACAAAAATTTGGCGATGATGAATAATTATGTAGTTTAAATTATTTGCATGGTGTAATTATATTTATAGCTATGATTGTAATTTGGTTTATCTATTTAATTAAGTATGTTTGATAAATATTTTTTTTTCATATTTCATTTTTTTTAAATTAAAATTTGTATTTTTATAAATAAAATAATTATTTTTTATCTAACTTTTAATAAAATAACTAAAAATCATAAATTATATTTGTTTAATAAAAAGTAGTAAGGTTGGGTTGTTAATGAGAGTGAAAAATTAAGTTTGATTGGGTTGTGTAGGTTGAAGAGAGAGAAATTAGTTTTTTATTAAAAGATTGGGTTGGGTTGGATTGTGAATGGGGATGGTCTAAGGTGTTTCTAGAATTTCATCTACTAGTCTAAACTCATTACCCAATCATACACCCTTATCCCACAATTTATTATTTAAAGTCTTTAGTTAAAACATAATTAATTTAAGAAAGTATAGTTAAGCATGATGGGCTTAAGTTAAGCCCATTGGGCCAACTTTGGACCCGACATTAGTTCTTGATTTCCAAATGATTCTTTGATCGATTACAAGTGCATAACCCATTCTAAGTAGTTTGTATGGAACACACCAAATGTGGTTATGTATTCTCATGAATGTCTAAGTGTTAGGCGTTAGTAGTTAAGTTAACATCCATAACACTAGACCATTACCTTGATCCTTAATGAATTCCCAAGTGTGTTTTGAACTCCAATGATATCAAAACACATGTTTAAATGTTAACGTGGTTTATGAAAACTTTTGTTAGTGGAAACCCTAATATTTAATTGTTGATATGATTTAAGAAAACCCTTTACTTTAGAAACCCTAATTCATTGTTTTCTTCAAATAACTCATGTATCTTTGACTAATCCCACACATTGTAACCCATTATTACTTAAAAGGATCTTATTTTACCCACGGTTATCACCACGTGAGGAAACCCTAGTAAGTCTCCCATGCACACACATGCTCAACCCATGCATACACCCCAAGTACAAAGCTCATGCATGCATGAACCATGTCCTATTCTCATGCATAAACTCTGATGGTCCAAACCTATGTATAGCTCCCACACACCAATGTATAATATCCGTCGGTCAAGACACCATCTTGTGCGAATGGAGACTGATCCGTATGAGTCGTGGGCCGAAGTAGTTCATGCGAAGGGCCTTGGCCTGAAGTTAGCTCCGGCCGAAGGAGGTTCTCACGAATGGCTCATAGCCGAATAGGTGAGGCCGAATGAAAGCACCTGGTCGAATGAACATGGGCCGACTGGGTGTTGGCCGAATGAAGGACTGTCGAATGAGGGTTTGGCCGAAGAGATTCATTCGCAGGAGGTGGGGCCGAAAGGAGGTAGGTCGATTGAGCTTAGGCCGAAGAGGAGGGACCTTAGCTATTCGGCCGAATGGGGTTCTTGGCTCATTCGGCATCCTGAGGGAAGAACCCATTCGGGCCATCGAGTTCCTGAACAAGGCAGCCTCCATTTCGAGCAAACCAGCTGGGCATTTAAACGAAACTTGTTCCTATCTCATTCTTGTTGTGTTTAGTGTGAAACCTAGAGGTTGAAGAGGTCTAAAACCGGTTCTAAGGGCGGCCAACCCTATGGGTTCTAAAAACCAAACAAAAAGTGGGTCTTTACCTCAAATCGGCTGGATAACCGTCTAGATCTGTTGTACTTTCAGGTTCTACTCAATGTAGTGGTCGTTTTGACACCAAAATGGGTCGATTTTGTGGAGAAATGGGTGAGAAATCTTAGAGAGAAGGTAGAGAGAATTTCTAGAGAGAGAGAGTGAACGAGTTTGAGCGCTTGAGGCTGGTTGTTGATGGTGGTTGTGGCTGTAAATGCCACAATAAATGATCCAAAATAAACCGGGTTCGTTCGGGCAATGGCGACGGTCGGGGCTCGACGACTGAGGGGCGAGAAGGCGACGGTCGGGGCCTCGATGACCACATGTGGAGGCGATGGTGATGGCGTCGACGGAGGAAGGGCTCGACGACTACATGTGAGGCAAATGGCGATCGATGGTGATGACGGTGGTGATGACAGTGGATGGTGATGACGATGGGTCTGAATGCTTCGACGGAGGAGCTGCGGAGGTGCTGCAACGGTGGATGGCGGTGCTGCGCGTGGGCTTGGGTGTCGCTCGACCGACTAGGGTTTAAAAAAGGTTTTATTTTTTATTTTCATTTAGATGTGCAACCAAACAGTCTTAACCGGTTCAACACTTAATGATTCAGACCCTCTTAACTATTCAGACATCTTGACAATTCAACATTTAATGATTCAAACCCAACCAAACGACCCATAAAACTAATGATTTAGACAAACCATATGAGCAATTTATATTTTCCAAAACCAACTACATGCAATAATAATGAATTATAATAGAATATATAAAACGATTTATATTTTACATAAATTAATTATTTATACCAATATTTGTACTATTTGCAGTTGGATTTGATATTTGACGGATTATTTAATATTATTCTTTTGTAAGTTTAGTTTGAATTTAATTTTAATTTTCTTACATAACATTTGATATATAACGACTTTTACAAAAACACAATACACCTTTGCATTGTAATTATTCTTATTTATGTTTTATTATAAATTTTTATAGAAAATAAGGCGTGTAAATAGATTTATTTAAAATTTACATAACCCAGTTTTTATAAAATTTAGATCAAAACATATATAAAAATAAAAATAACGCAGTGGTTTAATTTATTTAATATAAACCATTATTCAAAAGCATAAAAGGAAAACAAAAATCAAATGTTAATCAAACAAAAAGAAAATATCTCGAAACATTTCCCCTGTTTAGAACAGTTAAGAATTTAAATCTTATAAAATGTAACTATAAATAAATAGTTACATAAGTGAAATAAATTTATTGATAAATAAAAGTAATCATAAGAATTTAAATATTGTCAAAAGTAAAATTACAATGAACCTTAACATAATACTTTAAAACATAATGAAGCGACACTAAATGTGTCGGCCATTCACGAACAATAAACTATGATACGAAATTTGAATATTCAAATCAGGCTTGTTACTTTTCTAGGGTCTGTTTTACCATAAAAAGAAATTGAGGGACTAAAAGTGAAGAATCCTCAACCCAGCTCCTGTTCAATTTGAAAAATGAGCGGTTCTATTTTCGTGAATCATAGTTTCCACTTTACGCTATCCAGCTGATTCTCTGTCAGAAAACCTTTCGATACTTCCTGAATCACTTTCATGGCGATTAGTTATTCAATCACCGTTTTCAGTATGAATCCGCATCACTAAATGTCTTGTAAGATCATAATTTTTCAAGCAAATCGAGGTTTTATTACTGTTCGGAAATGGTGAAAGGTAGTTTAAAGACCAGTCAATCGGAGGCAAACGAGAACCAGTTCGAGAAGACACTGCCGGTTCCTGTCGATGTTCCGCCTTCAAGGACGCCGTTGGACACAATTCCAGATCCGTCTCAATTCTCTAAGGAATTTCTTCATGAGGTTTTGAATCATGATGGATTTAGGGATAAATCGATGGATGCTGGTTTGAGTTCTAACCGTAGGAAGTTTGACTCAGCTCATAGTACTCCAGCAAGGAGTGTTTCAAGGAGCTCTTATATTGGTCAATTGGGTGCTTGTACCGGGCCTAGGGTTCTTCATAGTACAGGAGAAAGGGGAGGGACCATTTCTAGGGTTTCAAGAAGGATTTCGAATGTAAGCTTTGAGCCGCTGCCTACTGAGGTTCCACATTTTGAGCTTGTCGAGGATCCTTCCTTCTGGAACGATCATAATGTTCAGGTCATTTACATTGTTGACTGTTTATATATTGAATTTCATCTTGAAAATGTATGAAATCCATGAAAGTATTTTGATGTCTTATATGACTTGTAACAATCTTGTAATTCATTGGCTTTAACTTTCTTTAACTTGAGTCTATAGCATATCTTTTTGGTATAACAATAATAATTTAAGAAAGGCCTGAGCTGCCAGATAATTGGATCCAGTCATCTGGATTGCTAATTCTAGTAATGCCCACTCATTTACTATTTTAAGATACTAGAATGAATGAACGGGTGTGCCTATTGCTTCATGCTTGACTTAGCTCTCTCTTTGCGGAGGGTCTGGGGAGGAGCTAGATTGCCTCACGATTTGATATATGCAACCTTATCCTACACGTTTATGCAAGAGGCTGTTTCCTACTACTTGAACTCATTATCTCAAGGTCATAAAGTGGCAATCTTACAATTTATTTAAGGCCTGGTCTTTTAGAATAAATGTAACTGAATGCTATATATTTTTACCACGTAAACATGTATTAGGATATATAAATTGCTTCTAGAGAAGAAATTTGACTTTGACTTGTTGGAAAAATATCTGCCATTTTAGGGTAAATAACAAATCTCAAATTAGCCACAAAATTGGGGTTTTGACAATGTGATTAAGGGTTTGATATTCAACTCTTATAGTAAGAAAACGCATTAGTAAACAGTTTCATTGGCTGTTTGTTTCCTATTCATATGGATTTTCATTTGTGCTTTGAATATTTGATTTTAGTGATGTGGATGGTTTTATGAGATGATGAAGTGAAAGTTTAATATGCAGGTCTTAATAAGGATGAGACCGTTAAGCAATATGGAGAAGATGGCACAAGGGTACAGTCGGTGCTTGAAGCAGGAAAGTTTGCAAACCTTAGTGTGGCTTGGCCAACCTGAAGTCAAATTCACTTTTGATCACATCGTCAGTGAGACGATATCGCAGGTACTATTATGATTTATGACTCATTACAATGTTAAAGAAATTTAATTATTTTCTTATTTTACATGTTGGCTTATTTTCAGGAAAAGCTATTCAGTGTTGCTGGATTGCCCATGATTGATAATTGTATGTCTGGTTATAATAGCTGCATGTTTGCTTATGGTCAGGTATGGATTGAAAACGACCTGTGCGTTTATATCGTTTTAATATACTATGAGGTTGAAGTTTGAATCTTTTAGTTTCCCCTCTTTCCTTCAGACTGGTAGTGGCAAAACGTACACTATGATGGGTGAGATAAGTCAACGGGATGGCAAACTTGTTGATGATTGTGGGATGACTCCACGCCTTTTTAAATATTTATTCACAAGGATTAAATTGGTGAGGGATAGGTTCTACCATATATGACTAGATTCTATAACATCCTCATTCTTTTTGCCCACAAAATTAAACCACTCAATTATTCTTAGGAGGAGGAGAGTAGGAGGAATGATAGACTAAAGTATAGCTGCAAATGTTCCTTTTTGGAGATATACAACGAGCAAATTACAGACCTCCTGGAACCTTCATCCACTAATCTCCAAGTGAGTATAAGAGATTAAGTTCATTATTTTAGTGCATTGTTTCTTTGTATGTTATACACTTATACATGAGGATTACTTTATATTAACAGCTCAGAGAAGGTTTAAAGGAAGGAGTCTATGTTGAAAATCTTACGGAATATAATGTGGAAACCGTTGATGAAGTCCTCAAGCTTTTGTTGCAGGTGTGTCAATATAATTAAACTTTACACTCTGTTACAACTTCTTATATAGTTGTATGTTTATCGACTATCAAATTATACCACCACTACTACAGGGTGCTGCAAACAGGAAAGTTGCAGGAACAGATATGAATAGTGAGAGCAGCCGATCACATAGTGTTTTCACATGCATTGTTGAAAGTCGTTGGGAAAAAGATTCTGTGACACACTTTAGGTTTGGAAGGTTAAATTTGGTAGATCTGGCTGGTTCTGAGCGGTAACTTCCAACCATCTCATGCTTTTGAATTTTCCTCCATGCTTTTAACTTGACAGACTTGAATATGTTATTTAGGCAGAGAAGTTCTGGAGCAGGTGAACGGTTGAAGGAGGCATCTTATATAAACAAATCACTATCAACTCTTGGGTAGGTGCATCAGATTCTTTCCCATTCAACCTTCCACTTATACTGCTCTTGCTGATGACTTGCATTGCTTGTTTCCTTAATTGAAACCTGTATGATTTTATATATATGCCATTTTCAGGGCATCTCTGCTTCAGCCTATAGCTAGCATGTGTTGACTCTTGATCTCTTTTGTTTTTTGAATGATCTTAGTTGATAGCTGAACATTTCCTCTAGGTGACATTGTGAACATCTGGAGTGTGTCTTGAACTTGAAGGGATACTGAAGCCAATTCTTTGTATAACTGACAATTTTCATGATATTTAGAAATTAGAAATGCCTATATGTCTTCTCTTGTTGGAGGAATTATTACCTTGTGATTGATATCAGTCATATAGATAGAAGGCTGTTTAGTATAATTTTGTTTACCTTAGGCGTAACCACAAAGGACAAAATCAATAATACAGTTGTCATGACAATTATAATTAGTGGATTATTCTATTAGGAAGTTCCCATAAATTATTATGAAGTTAAATTAGGTAGTTTCCATTTATTAGCTTATCATAACATTATAAATATGAAATTATGATTAGGAGTAATTTATAATAGGTTGCTTTTCATGTTCAATTTCTAATTTTGAAATCAAGAACATAAAATATATGATAATGACAATCTTTAATTTTTTTTTTTTGTGGTTGTAGTCTGGTAATAATGTCTCTGGTGGATGTTACACATGGGAAACATAGGCATATACCTTACAGGGACTCAAGGCTTACATTTCTTCTTCAGGTCAGCAGCTTAAAACATGACTGCACATTCTTATTCCTTATTCATATAGGAAATTCTCTAAGGTGGGCCCCCCTTTTGTATAGTGACTTAGTGACATCACCTCCTTTTCTATTGCAGGATTCTCTTGGTGGTAATTCAAAAACAACAATTATAGCAAATGTCAGCCCCTCCATGTGGTCAGTATATGATTAATATAAATAGTTTGAATGTCTCCCTAATTTTGTCTTGCATTCTCTAATCTTTGTGATTGTAACATGTTTATATGCAGTGCTGCAAATGAGACATTAAGTACTTTAAAATTTGCGCAGCGTGCCAAGCTTATTCAGAACAATGTACAAAAGCCGAAGTCTTCTTTTTTATTTTTTCCACTTTATATCCTCTATACAGTCACCTGAGATTCTTCTTTTCTGTAGGCAAAAGTAAATGAAGATGCATCAGGTGATGTGACAGCACTGCAACGACAAATTCAAATGTTAAAGGTATGATGCGAAGCTTAACCAATTCTGTCTCATCTTTAAATATTGATAAACATTTGACACATGGTGTGTGTGTGTGTGTGTATTCATGTTGCAGGAACAAATGTTCTTGTTGATGAAGCATCAAAAAGTCTCAAAACCTTTGTTTCAAGTTAGGCCAACTTTCCATCCTATAATAGGTGAATTCTGTGAAAGTGAAGACTCTTCAAGCAATATCTATGGTGACAAGGATGTCATAAATGATCAAAAAATAAAGGTAACTCTCAGTGGTTACTAAAAGTTATATTTTAAATTTTGTTCATTGTCTATATAATTATGTTGTGAATTTTGTGACAGATGAGAAACTTTGGGACTACTTTACTTGGTGACTCCAGTGGAGAAAAGTTGTCAGGGGCAGCTTTCAGGACAACAGAGTCCCAAACCAAACAGAAAAACCGACTTGTATGTTATGATATTTTTGATTTTTGCATTTTTTTAAATATAAATCATGGCTATATATTGATATTATCATTGATCATAACACAAGAGACAATTTTATTGGCTGATCCTAATGCAGGCTCTTCCAATAGATGTTCAGCATGCTCAAATGTTGTTAAGATTTCGCGAGGAAAAAATTAAACGCCTGACATTGATTGCAAATGGCGTAATTACTATGGACGATTATCTCATGGATGAACATAATGCTTTAATGGAAGAAATTCTGCAGATACGAGCCAGAATGGATGGAAACCCTGAAATGACAAGGTTACCCCTAGTCTTTTAAAGCACTTTTTATGGAACTGCCAACAAATTCTCAGTCTGTTACATCATAAACATTATTTGCTTTTATCACCAGGTTCCAGGATTGCTATGAACAAAGTGAGCGTGAAGCATTGCTAGCTGAAGTCTTAGCATTGCATGATCAGGTACACATTGATTTTCTGAACCATGCACAGCTGAAAAAGAACTCTGACAGTCTGACACAGTTTTCTTTTGTCATGCAAAGCTTCAAAAAACACTTGAGGTTGAGGAATGCTACATAGAGCATACTCTCCGAACTGAAAGAGATAATGAGGTTTGTATATTTTGATGATAAAGTTAGTTTTGGGACATTGGGTTAAAACTAAATGTTAAGGTTCACTTATTGCAGGATGCAAAAGCTTCAATGGACTTAGAGTACAAATGCATCAATTCCAAACTGATCAGGTGCATTTAAATGAAGCCAACATAAAGTCTTTCCCACCATCTCAATAATGTATTTTATATCAGTCTTGACCCTTTATATATCTTGAGTTACCAATCAACTAACACACGTGAATATTTTTCATGTGGTTTTTCTTTTTTCGCTTACTTTCTAATAAACATTTCAATAGGCTGTGCATCTTTGCTTGTTGCATACATAGTTCAAAGGATTGGCAAACTTACTGAAGCATATATTATTAGAGGATTTTGTGTCATGTTGTTAATCTTCAAAGTCATATTCAATTGTTGCAGGAAGGTTGATGAATTGAAACAAGAACTGAGCAAATACATAAGCTACAGCCAGACGGCAGTATATCCTGTAAGCAGAATATATTCACTTCAATGTAAAGTGGAATCATTGAGATAAATTTTGCAGATTCTAGTTTCCTTCAAGAAGCTAAAAGATCTAAATCTAAACATTTTTTATGTTCCAGTTCTAATTCAAGTATATAAGTTCATCCCAGGCTTTATATCATGAAAGATTCTTTAATACCTGAACAATCTCTAATTACTTTTAGCAAAGCATCTTAATTTAGTGGCCTTTCAGTTATAATTTTTCTAAGATCAAGTTGCTTGGGATGAACTTATCTTCAATTCATCCCATTAATTGCTTTTGTAAATAGACTTTTGTGTATCTTCCAGGCTGAAAAAGTGTTGAGTAGCATTGATTTTAAAGATGAGATGAGAGCCTGTAGCCAAGTGGAAGATAGAGTTATACTTGAAAACAGTGGTCCTCAAAGGACAAACATGTTGCATACCCATCTTCTAGAAGAACTAATCGATGGTAGAACCTTAATGGACACCACGAAATCTGAGCAGGCCAGTTTGATTGAAGACCTACAATATTTGCGCCAAGAAAATGACAGGCTGGTGGAAACCTTAACCAACAGCAACAAACTACATATACATCCAGTCTTTAATCATGAAACCCATATTTCTGAAAATATCTCATTAGAAAACCAAAAGACAGACCAAGGCATGATGGATTTACAATCCCAGTTGGACAAGATGACTAAAGGCCTCGAAGATTTAAAATTACTTAATGATCCTCTAAAAGACCAAGTTGATTTAGTTCATGAGGAAGTTGAGAATGAAGCAACTAACACAATTCTTAATTTACAGGAAGAATTGGCTTCTTTACAAGTGAAATATCACAGACGATTATGTGCCATGTCTGAAGAAAATAAGAAACTAAAAAGAATTGTTGCGGCCAAAGAAGATGAAGTGTATGCATTGCACAGTGACTGGGAGAGAGCGAGTCTAGAGCTTACAAACTTTCTGTTGGATGGTTCTAAATCACTTAAAGATGCTTCTGGACAGATAGAAAACATTGCTTCTTCATTTCCTCAATATAATGTCTGGGTTGGTGAACATGTTAAGAAGGCTGCAACGGTTTGTATTGAGAAGGAAGAAACAATATTACAACTAGAAAAGAACATGGTGGATGCTCAGTGTACGATACAACAAATGCAGGAGAAATTGAATTCATTGAGGACTGCAACAATAGCTTTGACTGAAATTCGGTATAATACAGAACATGATGAAAAATCCAAAGAGGAGTTTCAGATAATAGCTGAACTTATAGCAATAAAAGACAAACTTGATAACATTATGGATTACTTAGGCTTTATCCATGACCAATCCATATTTGAAGACTTGGATGGATCTGCAACTGATATTTCTACTTCTAGCTCCATTCTTTCTGATGAAGATGTGCTAGAGAACATATTAGTCAAACAAACTTCAAGTCATCAAGAACCACAGAAGGCACATTTATTCTTAAAGAAGCAATTGCGTTTGGCTTATGAAGCTTTCATGAAATTAGATGCTCAGTTGGCTGTAATCTTCTTTGATAAAGATGTAAAAGAGCTTCAAATCCCAGAGATGCAGGAAGATGCAGTAGGCTGCTCTACTGCAAGGAAGGTAATACTTTAAAACTTTGGATAGTTGAACTCTTACAGCTGTAAAATCAATTCACGTTTGCATTTTGTTTGTAGTTTGTTGAAGAAAAAGACTGTAAAGCTAGTGGATTCTTCTGCATGTTTGAGAAAGCCCGTGCAACCATGAATGAGGTTGATAATGTTTTGATTGCACTATTAAAAGTAAATGAAGAAGCAAAATTGTCAAGTGGTAGATGGAAACAAACTGCGGAGGAGGTAATGGTGGAGAAGGAAAGCTTAATTGAAGAAGTAAGTCAACTCAAATTTGACTTGCAACTCAGAGATGAAGAGCATCCAATTCTGGAGGTTGAACTTGAAAAATTGGTGTCTATGCTTGAAGGTTCTTTCCAGCATCTACAAAAAGAGGCTGACGATTTGTGCCAATTAGTATATTCAGATGCATTGGCAATGGTCCATGGGACCCGCGACATCATATGCAAATCAAGATCTTCATTGCATGATATCTGTGCTGAAACAATGGAACAAAATTTTGCATCTCTTGTTGTTCAACAGTGTCGTATTGGCGAATACATAAATAAACTTGGACTTCATGATGAAAAAGAGGAGAATTACAGTGCAATGGTGTCTAGAAAGGAAATAAGAGAGTTAGGTGCAAGCGATGATGCTCTTATTGGTGAAAACTTGAAACTACAGAAAGATTTAGAAAGAAAAACTACTTTGTTGAATGGTTTACTTTTTGATTTTAGCCTGTTACAGGAATCAGCGTCTACAAGAAAAGACATCAAAGATGAAGCTGAACAGTTATTTACAGCTTTAAGCCAAGTGCAACAAGAACTAAAGTTGAAAACAAATCAGCTTGATGATTTGATGGTTGGATATGAGAAACTTGAAAACTGTTTAACTGACACTGAAGCTGCTCTTTCGGCCTCAAAATCTTGTTTACAACATTCTGAAGAAACTGTGGATGCACTGTCATACCAAAATGCTGAGTTGAGAAGTCTTTTAGAGGATCTATACCTTAAAAAGTCAGAAACTGAAAAGCAACTCGAAGAACACAAGGAAATGGTCAAAACTTTGGAAAATGAAATCCAGTGTACAACTTCTTCCACACAAGAACATTTCCTTTTTTCTCTTGAGGGCATTACTGATGATTTGAAGAGAGTTTCTGCTGAGAGAGACCAGCTTTGTGAACAAGTTAATACTTTACAAGAAAGGCTTGAGATGGCCTATGCCATATCTGATGAAAAAGAAGCTATTGCTGTTGAAGCACGCCAGGTAACAGTCATTAATATTCTTCTGGTAATTATTTTGCTGAAATTTAATGTTTGCTTACATCTCCTGCCAATTTCCAGGAGTCACAGGCAAGCAAAATATATGCTGAACAAAAGGAAGAGGAGGTTAAGATTCTAGAACATTCTGTTGAAGAACTTGACTCTACCATAAACATGCTGGAGAAAAGGGTTAGTTTCTGAGAATGTAACATCAATCATTCAAAATTTCTTTGTGTTTTATGTTACAACTTTTTCTGTTTCTCATAGGTGAATGAAATGGAAGAGGAATTGCAAAGACATCACAGGATAAGGGATTCACTGGAAGTGGAACTCCAATCATTGAGCCAAAGGCTATTTGCTTTTGAAAGCTTTAGAAACGGAAAAGACTATAGCAACACCAATGTTGGCCAACCTGAGGATCAAATTTCAAGGTTAGAATAATCATAGTTGCTTCCAAAATCTCAAGGTGCTCTTGCTGTATTTGTTTAATTCATTTGGCCAATGGTATACATTTACTTTCAGGAAACTTCACAGCAGATACCTGGAACTTCAGGAGGCACATGCACGGATTAAAGATCTTGAAGATGAAAGAGCAGAACAAGCTAATGAGGTAAAACTTTTACTTCCTCACTTGATGATTCATATCTTAACACTTCTAACATGTTTGTTGGAAACTTGGAATTGTCTTCAGATGAAGCAATGTAAAGAGTACATTTCTGAACTTGTTATCCACGCAGAAGCTCAAGCTTCTCAATATCAACAGAAGGTTCAAAAGCAACCAACTTTCTTATAGTACTTATCTCTTTAAGACACTAGTAATGCTTATTTATGTAGTATCTAATCTAATTTGTTTGAATAGTACAAATCTTTGGAAGCATTGGTACATGCAATGCAGATTGATTTATCAAAGTCTGGATCTGAAGCACCATTATCAGACAAGACAGAAAAAAGCTCTGTCAGAGCAAGGGGTTCCAGCTCACCATTCAGATGTATAGGCAATTTAGTTCAGCAGATGAATACAGAGAAGGATCAAGAACTATCCTTGGCCAAGCTTCATCTAGAAGAGCTAGAAGCATTAGCATCAAACAGGCAGAAAGAGGTTATTTCAATTACATATTTTCTCTTATGCAAATTATCAGACCTCATTCACACAGTTTTATCTGACTCTGATTTAGACCTAATGCTTAATATTCCAATGCATCTCTTCTTTTGCTTAAAGCATGAATCCATTCTTATTTTGATTCTGTTGGTGATATTGTTGTATTGTAATCTAATTATGCAATTCATGTTTACAGATATACATGCTAAACACTAAACTGGCAGCAGCAGAGAGTATGACACATGATGTAATCCGTGATCTACTTGGTGTGAAATTAGACATGACAAATTATGCTGTAAGTTTTGGGTTCCACCTAAACAGTATCAAGATGAAAGTATTATACTTAATCTTAACAAATATATATTGGTATGATGTAGAACCTGATAAATCAGAACCATCTTCAAAAATTTATCGCGAATGCTGCTCAGCAAACACAGGAGTTTGTAGCAATGGTTAGTCATACATATATTATATATGTTCAATGTTTAAATATAAATCAGCTTGATTGATTTATTGAGTTGCCATTTTCCACTTTCCAGAATTGAACTTATATATTATGTTCAACATGTAACTATTAAATCAGTTTCAAATCTATATTTAGTTGCCATGTTTCTGGGGATTGAATTTATATATATATTCAACGTTTTACGATTATATCAGGAGCAAGAGATCCGCAGACTGAAGCGACAAATCAATGATTTGCATGAAGAAAGAACCAGGTGAGGCTTGGATTTCTTAAACTTCCATGATAGAGTCAATACAGACTTGTAAGGCAATAACCTTAACACATTTGACAGATGCATTTCGGAATTACATTCGAAAGAAGCAGATATACTTGCCAGTAAGATGGCATTGATGCAGTTACAAGGGCGGGATCAATTGCTGACAGCACAAAATGAAATGCTCAAAGTACTAATACAATTTAATAAGATAGATAATCTTTTATGCAAGTGCACCAGTTTTTGATCTATTTGTTTCCATTTCATGCAGGCCGACAAAACAAATTTACAGAGAAGGGCTGCAGAACTTGATGACATGATTAAGACGCTTCTTGGAACCCAGCCAACCGAGTCACCAAGCCAGCAGCATGAGAATTACATGCCAAAAGCATGCAGCAGCAATGAGTTTGGTAAGAGGCTGGCCAACTCACAGAAGTTGCTGCTACGTGTGAATAACGAACTTGCTCAGTATCGTAAACCTGATAGCTCTCGTTTGCACCATAAAGTGGATGAAAAGAGGGTTAGATGAATGGTAAATAGTCTGATTTGGTTATTATTATCTCCCATTGATATTTTGATTGGTTTGACTACTATTTGTTGGTTGTTAAAGCTTGTTTGTAGTTATGAGAGAGCCTGTCATTTTTGTGTTAGTATGGTCAATAATTTTGGGTTTTATTCAATCTTGCTGTAATCAGCAGAGTGCTAACTATGAATGTATATATTCTTGGTTTGTATATTATTATTAAGAATGAAAGTTGGGCATTGTTTATAATGGTACTAGAGTTCAAAATAATATTTTTATGCATTGCATATATGATTGAGTTATCATGGTGAGGCTTTGTAGCCAACATATGCAGTTGATTTGACTTAGAGATATCCTAAGTAGAGGTGAACAATAAAAACCAGTTTTGGGACTAGAATTGCGGGTTCTACTTGAAACTGGAAATGGTTTCTAACAATTTCTTAACTTTCTTTTCTCTCTCGATAGGTTCCTAACTGGGTCCATACCCAGCCCAAAAAAAAAAACAAAAAAACAAAACAAAACCTGTTTCTAGCCATTAAACTCGAAGTTTCGAGATCTGGTTGTTGCCTGTTGGGGTTTCTTTTTTGCCATTTTGGTGCGTGAGTTTGGCTTATTTTGTTTGCTGTATTTTATACTCTTGGAACTTAATATAAAGAGATATGAGATGAATTGGTAGTTCACAACTGAAAACGCAAAATCAAATGTAAAAAGACGTTTGCATTATGCATGTTTTACTCATGATCTTTTCAATCTATATATTCTACTTACTAATCTTGTGTATAACCACTTAATTACGATCTTTGATACCACTTGTGACACCCTAAGTCTCAAAACCTCAATTAACATATGCCCGGGTTGGAGTACCATGCGTCGGGTAATGTAATTTTTTTTGGATTTCGAATTTTCTTATAGAATTGATTTCGGAGATCGATGGGGTTAACTCACTTAGTTCTTATGAACTAACACTTGATTAAATTTGGTGTTTTCAGGTCAGAAATAGGTAGGGTACTGAAACGTGATCGGATATGGATATGCTTTTGAAGATCGAACCGGGGTTTTTGTAAACTTGTTAATGTTAAACAATGAAGTTTTAAACTATGCACCGGTGTAAATGTTTTGTTAAGGAGTATCCAACAAGTTTAAAAACTAAATAGCTGTTGTATTAAATCGAAAAATCTGGGACTGTATTTTGTAAATTCTGCAACTTATGTTAATTGAGGTTTTGAGACTTGGGTGTCACAAGTTATATTGTTTATCAAGATTCTAATATTAAACTAACCGTTGTTTGTGTTCTTACACTTAATAAGAACATAGAAATTTGGTACAATTGAAATTTGATTGAGATGAATGATAGGTTTCAAAAGGCTCGTGAGAAATTTTGTCACTGTTTTTAGCAAAGGAACTGAACTTAAATTTAAAGAAGCACATTAATAAACCATTTTATAATGCGTTAAATAATAACCTAGAGATCCAACAAACACAAATAAATAATTATTGTGGAATGTTTTATCACGATGTAGATTTGGTTCCGGTTGAATGACAAAGTTTGTAATTCAAGAAGCGTTGTCATTTGGTCATCTAAGAATCAATGGTTGACAAACAATATTTAAGAGAGCATTCAACATTGTCACACACAGTCGTACTACAATAAAAAAAAAAATAAATATAAATGCTTTTTTTATTTATATTTTTATAATTTCACAAAAAAATACATTTATTTATTTTTCTTAAATAGGAAAACAATCTTATTTGATTATTTTTTTACAAATCGTCATAAGTCTTATTGCATACGACTCTTGGCATCATAGCCGAGTTATTAGTTATATATATCGGAAGAGAGTCATTCCTATATCTTATCATGGTGAACTTTTGTTTCAAATATTATTTTATTTTCAAGATTTCTTTCCAAAACAAGTTCTTAAGACATGTTATATGATATTTTAAAAATAAAGTAGAAAAACATACACAAAGTATAAACAAATTTGTAAGGATATGAAAAAGGTTTACTTAGATTAGGAAATCCCTGTTAAAACTTCACTTTTAAAATGATTGAAAATGATTTTTTTTTTTGAAATATAATCATCAAATTAAACCAGAACTAACTATCACAACAGTTCGGTTTGGTTTTAATTATAATGGTTTGATACAAATTTTAAGAAATAGAATGATGGTTTGACTAACAGACTGACTTAAACATTGTAGAAACCTAACATAAGTGTTTTCAGAATCCAATGAAACCAGCTTGTCGAACCGAAAACCAAGAATAGCTCTCATTATCCTAGGTGAACCATTATTTAAGCAAATTAGCAAATCGACTGGTCAGACCAGTGGCCCGGACGGTTGAACTGGTGAACCACACTGGTTGAACTGGATTTCAATTTTTTCTATTAAATTGTATATATAAATTTTATAATATTCATCACATTATCCCGTTTTTGAATCCGTTTGTTTTTATTCAACCGATTTAATCAGTAAACCATAAAACAATCATTTTAATGTCCGGTACAATTTATAAAACCATGGCTTTTCAACGAGAACATCATGAATTCAAGTTTAATTGGAAACAATATTGTTTCAGATGAGCCAAGTCTTTTTACCACAGTGAGTATTTGAACATTGGGTTAACCGGTAATGTATGTGTTTAACATGC